>SJYO01031364.1:2921070-3085859 GCA_006410555.1 Capra ibex | reverse complement strand
TCTCCTTGATTTTTCGGAGAACTACTTTCACTTTCTCCTCTCACTTTTTCAACCGAATTTCGAGTTGTAAGTCTTTTACTTCTAGTACCGTAGACCAGGGTAGTGAAGTACCCTTTATCTACCCCTTTGTCACCTTTGTCACAGTCTGAAATAAAACCCCCCGGGGTCTTAGTGACGTCTACCACTGACGTCGGTACTTTAATTTTCTGGGAATGAGCAACCTTCTTTTCAATACTGGTTGGATCTATCATATAAGTTTTCGTCTCTACAATGAAACGGCTGATTCCAGGCAGATCACTTCCGATACCAAAAAGGACACCAGCACATACCTACACTCTCAACCTGACACTTCTTTCGACTCGCGGCTTCTTAACTACGAAAACTTGACACCATAACCTCTTCTGAGAACTCTCAGGGAACCTGACGTTCCTCTAGGTTGGTCAGGTAAGACTTCCTCTAGTCGGGACCCTAAAGAAACCTCCCTTACTACGACTTCGACTTTGAGGTCATGAAACCGGTGGAGTACGTTTCTGAACTGAGTAACCTTTTCTGACTACGACCCTCCCTGACCCCCGTCCTCCTCTTCCCCTGCTGACTCCTACTCTACCGACCTACCGTAGTGACTGAGTTACCTGCACTCAGACTCACTTGAGGCCCTCAACCACTACCTGTCCCTCCGGACCGCACGACGTCAGGTACCCCAGTGTTTCTCAGCTTGTGCTGACTCGCTGACTTGACTTGACTGACTTGGACATTTCACAAGAAATAACTAGGATGAGATTGATGAAACGGGTCTAATTTAAAAGGGGTCCACTGACAGGATGGAATCACCCAAAGAAAGTAAAATTCTGGGTACAAAGGGTAACTGTGGTACCTTTATTTTCCTCGACACTCTCCTCCGCAAAACCGTCTTGGTATATTTATAACCGTTCTTAGAAAGAATTTTTGTGATCGTTTTCAAGATGGAGTTAAACCCTGTGTTATACAAAAATTTCGTGAATACTGACAACCGAACTTATTTTCCTTCTTCGTCTTTATGTTAATTTTTGTCGACAGATCTTCTTTTAGTGTTCAATTCTCTATATTGACTAAATTGGTAATCATCGGAATCTTTATAAGACCATAGAAAAGACGTCGGTAAAAGAGACAACAAATTACTGTCGGGTACCATATATTGAAAAAAGTACGACGAAAAGTAATTTGTAACATTGTGTTCGTCTAAGTGTTTGGTGGTTATCGAGAGACGGTTGTATTAAACATTATAGACGTACTATAAGGTAGTACACTCGTATCTTATTAAGTAAATTGGAAAGGTAATAACAAATAATAAAGAAAAAAAAAAGGGAAACCATATAGGTCAAAGGTAGTAGATTAAGAAACTCCCATAGTAGGATTTTGAAGTGACGGGATTTCGTTGTAAAGAAATAATAAAGAGTACGAAGACAACCCACCGATCCACATAGATGACCAAATGAAACCTGAGTGAGTTCGTCAACGACAACCGATCTCCGAGTCGACTCAAACTTCCAAGTTCTACCGGTATAAGGATACGGACCGTCGACCACGACCGACTTGTGACCGGCTGGGAGAACAGGAGTCACGAAGACAGGAGAATATTCGGTCTGACTGAAGGATGTCCCTCCAGAGTCCCTCCGTACGGTACTCCCCGGTCGCTTTCAGGTTCTGGAGAACTCCAGATTCAAGAGTTTGATCACTTTGAAGTGAAGGTAGGGTAAGGAAACCAGTTCTGTTCAGGGTGTCAGCCAGGTTTTAGTTCCCTATCTTTTTATTTACGATGGAGACCTACAGTCCTCGTGACTTCAGTGAAATACTCCCTTGTGTGTACGTCCCTTCATTACCTAGACGCCGATAAGTAGAATACTCTCTAATCGTGTGTTGTACGATACTACTTGTAAAGATATTTATTTCGAAATACAAAATCTCAGTTTTTATAATGAAGGAAACTTAGTTGGGTATCTAAAAATAAGTAATCCCTTTTATAATTCTACGTAAAAATTCCGAGAAGTATGTTTCCGTTATAACGAAGGGTCTTATATGAACCTATTGGTAAGTGACAGAGACGAAAGATTCTCTCTTCTTTAAGTTAACTAGTTTGAGTTTATTTTTTACAATTAATAATACAAGGTAGTCTTTATTTTCATCCTAAGAAAAGATTTCCTTATTTCGTCGAGTCACCGTTACTCAATCTAAAAAGATAGAGACTAATACCTATTGTAAGAGGAACCGTATTTACTTTAGAACCCACTCCTCAACCTCCGTCTGGTCTAAAGTCTAGGTAGATGGTTTGTTTAGGGAACACTAAACTTACATACTTAAACAACTCTAAAGGACTACCGATTGTTATACGGAAGTACAATCGTTACTGTTTTTTGATTATCGACCCGTACCATAATTTTTTTTCCGGAGAAAAAGTACATTAACTTAAGAAGTTAGAAGGTGACGTAAGTAACTCTTCTTGAGAACCCTACTTAAAGAAACTTTAGAGACGGTGACTAAAATAAAAGACTATACAACTGGAAGGAGTAGAACTCTGTACAACGTTCTAACCGTCCGAAGCAAAAGACACGTAGTCTATGTCACTTTCGACACAATTCCGAGGACGATAACTTTAAATAAGTCACACCTACGATTACTTCTTAAAATTTCACTAGATCAGACGAAGCGAGGAGAAAAAGAGTAAATAGATCTTCCCCCTCTTTATTGTAGAGGAATCCTTTGTCTTGACTTTTTTATTACTGGTGTAGAGAGGAAGTGTTGAATCAGTCCAAAAGTCGAGTGAGACATAAAATAAAACTCTCCGTTTAGTATTTAGACATAGTTCCTATCATCACTAATAATAAAAATAATGATTTCTTATCCATTCACTGAATAATCATTAAAGGGACGGATTTAAGGGAGGTGTACGTAGTTAAATATGTTACATGAATCAATGGTAAATAGTGAGTAGGGAATCCGTTACGTCTACACTTAATCAATACCGGGGAAGGAACTTTCGTCAAGTGTCAGTTCATATTTCACATCTGTACTTGGTTTAACTGGGTCTATTCGGATTTTGGAGTGGATTTTTGTCACGAGTTTTATTCTTATACACTTTCTCTTTTATAGAAGAGAGGTAGGTCATTTGTATTATTATTTATGTACGAAATAAGTTGTATTACAGATGTTGTGCAAACAGTGCAAACGAAGAAGAAAGAGTAATGTACGTAGATCTTTTTTTTGGGGTTAGACCTTATTTGACTCGGGTAGAAAAGAACAAAAGTACTGTCGTGTCCACTGACCTCCCAGTGAAGTCACCCGTCTGACCGTACTTGTGGTTGAGGGTTTCCTAGTCGGAAAGGTATAACAGAATGAGAGATACTATTTTAAAGGGAGGACGGGAAAAGGGGAGGATCATGTTGTCTCCTCTCACCAGAGGCAAGGAAACGGGTCTGATCCAATAAATGTATCCGAAAGTTTACACAGGAAACCTTACTTCAAGGAAGGGTAGTAGTACAGTTGTACGAGTTCAGAAGTAAAAATTTAGTTACCTATATATTAGAAGGTCTTTGGGATAGGTAAGGGGGTGGTTGATCTTGAAAAAGACAGAGAATTAAAGGGTGGATAAGAAGAGTTTTCAAGACCGAAAATAACGGGAGAGGTAATGTTTACGATAATAAAAGGGAAACCGGAGAAGATTAGCCCAAAGAAAGACTAACAAAGTAAGTTTACCGGGAGGGATCAGTTGTCCACCGAGACTACAGTAGCTGGCGTTTCCGGAGTGTCGTCGTGGGTGAAGGCGGTGGAGGGACAGTACACACGGTAACGACTAGTGTGGAGAGAGGTGACTTATGGAGACGGTAGGACTAGTTACCCTGCGTGAACGGGACCAAAGAGTAAAGACCAGTGAGGAGACACGGGAAAGTCCAGGTGGAAAAAGATGGACCGGTAATTTAATACCTCAAAGTATTTCACGGAGACATCCGGAGAAGAGTCTGACAGGAGATGGGGTATATGTGGACATCGGAGTTCCTGGCGGATTTTCGTGGGTACACACAGAGGTCACACCTCTATGTAGAAAGGACTCGAGGTCTGCATACAAAGAACGATGAAGTATAGACGTAAATCTACGGAGTTCTCGTAGACGTGTGGGTTTTATCGTAAGTACTGAAACAGAAGAAGGTTCTAAGAGGTAGAGATACAGTGGTGGAAAGTGACTTAAAGTGTCATTTTACAAAAAATTTTTTTCTGGTTTTGGGGTTTTGGACTCTCAATAGAAACTGTGTAAGAAGGAGTTAGGACTAGGGTCTGGTTTAGGTTAATTTATATTGAGACTCTAGAACCTGGTAAGTAAAGAAGAAAAAAAATTCAACTTCATATCAACGAAATGTCACAACGTAACCAAAGATGACATGTCGTTTCACTTAGTCGAGATCCAGGTATGTGTACAGGGAGAAACAACCTGAAGGAAGGGTAAATCCAGTGGTGTCTTGTGACTCACCTCAAGGGACGCGACATGTCCCCCAAGAGTGATCGACAGATAACGTACGTGTCAAAAGTTATCATACATACACACTTAGGGTTAGAGGGTAAAGTAGGTAACGGTAAAGGGGGAACTATAGGTATCGAAACAAGAGATGTAGACAGAGATAAAGATGTAAAGGAGGGGGAAAGGGTCAGAGACGGGACCATCCTCGATGACAGTGAAGGAGAGTCCCAGATAACGTCACTGGAGATCGATCAGTAAGACTAAGGGGTGAATGGGAGAAGACGTAGTTAGAAGTTCGTTGGTGGTTTAGCTAGTAATTTTTACGTCTTGGTTCAATGGTGGAAACACTAATTTTAGGAGGTCACCGAGAAGTACTGAATTTTCTATCTCCAGTTTTAGAAATTACACAGGACTTTTCAGAGGGTATCAGACTAAAGAAGCGTAAAGGAGTAGGAAGACTATGAACGGGAGGTAGTAATGGGGAAGAGGGACGATCTCATATAATAATCACAAAAGAGACAACCTTTGGGACAGAAGGTGAGAGAAGTGGATCAAATGTGGGTAAATAGGTAGTCTGTACATACGTCTTTAAATGGAGGACCCTCTTCAAAAGGGTCTTAGAGTTCTGATCAAGTGTAGAGGACTAATATATGAGAATGCTATATGAGGTCATTAATAAATTAATTATAGACACAGGGAGTGATGTGATCTTTGACATCTCTCCGACGGAAAAACTGAATGTTAACAAAAAGGGTCCCGCATAGGGTCACGAACATTGTCTCAACTGTAAGTTGTTGATAAAAGTACCTCGTGTACAATACACGGTCAGCATCGAGACCCCCACTGTACTTCTACTTGTTTTGTTTTGGTCGCTTTGGTCAGTGACGAAAATACTTGGGACAACATCACCTTCTCCGTATCGTAATTTGTTTATTTTATGTAACGTAATCCTTTACTATTTAATCCGTAAACCTTAATTGTAGACGTGTAAAGTCATATATTGTATCTATTGGTTGTTCCTTGATGGTATATCACATCCCTTGATATCAGTTATAAAATATTATTGGATATTCCCTTTTCTTAGACTTATATATATAATGTATTGTATACATATAAACCTCTTCCTTTACCGTTGGGTGAGGTCATAAGAACGAACCTCTTAGGGTCCCTGTCACCTCGGACCACCCGACGGCAGATACCTCAGTGTGTCTCAGCCTGTGCTGATTTTACTGAATCGTCGTATGTATACATATACATTATATATATAATGTATATAAACATATATTATATATATTGTGTGTACATATACATACATTATATGTATACACATATAATGTATGTATATGTGTACATTATAAATAATGTATATATGTGTATATAAATATGTATACATTATATATATAATGTATCTGTATACACACACATATATATATATATATATTGATTTAGTGGAACGACATATGGACTTTGATTGTGTTGTAACATTGAGTTGATACTAATTTAAAGAAATTTTTCGTTTATTATTCACGACATTCTTTTTCGTCTCGTTTCCTTAACCACTACATACCTAGATGTCTACATTCACCACCGCCTAACCCCGAGAAAGTAAATCCCAGATGTCAGATTAACCCTATCTCTTAAAGAGATACCTTTCCACCGCAAATTGTTCTCTGAATTCAATTTCACTCCTTCGTCTGTACCTTTCCTCGTCTTCTTCTCGAGAGACATGTCTTTTGTTCCTGTACCCCCTTACTCATATACACTCCCTATTCCTTTTGTGCCCACACCCCTTCTCTCCTCTCGGTACGGTCATCTTTTACTCCAACCTCTCCTCCGTTCCCGTCTGGTGCCTCGTCGTTTTCACAAGAGTCACTTCCTACTTCAGAAGTCTCGACCTGTGGTACAACCCCCTTTTTATAACTTTGTTCGCAAAAGTCTCAGGACTAGACACCCGAGGTCAGGGTCAAGACGGTAGTCGTCGACTCACCACGACTTTCGTTTGTACCAGAGAGACGAGGAGTGAAGGAGTACACCATTCACCCTCAAACCCTGATCTGGTAGAGATTATAAGAGAGTTCCAACTTTTAGGAAAAACTTTTTATTTGTAGTAAACTAGTCTTGACTTAGTTTCCAGAATCAGACGGTGCTACTAAAAGAAGACTCAGAATTAAAATGACAAATTTTGTCTTTATCTTCTCGGAAGAGAGTCCAAACCGTACGGTTGGTCGTCTGTACCATCCTAGCTCTCGAGAAAACGAAAGATTTGGACATCGATTTTGAAAGACTCTTAAATATGTTATCGTCTGTGTCAATATCCACGACAGATGGACCGTAAAACAGGAGTTCTGTTAGAGTTCTCCATCTAGAGAAATTGTCTGGTCCTCTCTCATTTTTGGAGCTCAAGGGAGTCCGTCAATTTACCGTCTCTATCAAAACGTGAGTCTCGACGAACCGTAGTTCAAACTCCTAGGAGTAATCTTGTGTCCCAGATATGTACACTCACGTCTCCACCATATCCCTTCACTCCTTGACAGACTTTAAGTCAGGGCCCCGTAACAACTACATATTCTTTAAAACACTTCTCACTGTGGTGTAAACATAAGGTCATTTATTCTGACGAACTCGTAGTGAATTAGTGTTATTAAAAAAGGTTTAAGAATCCTCTTTTTAGATAAAACACTCGGTCTCAAGTAGTGTTTTGTTATAAGTAAGGAAGAATATAAACAAGAAAATAGGGAACTCGGGGAATGACACATAATCCAGTGTGGATCAGTGAACAAGTCAGCGAGTCAACACAGGATGACACGTGGGGGTGCCTGACGTCGTGTGATCGGAAGGAACAGGAAGCGATAAGGGGTCTCAATCGAGTTTGGTTACAGGTACCTAAACCACTACGATTGGTTGGTGGAGTAAGAGACAAGGGGGGAAGAGGAGGACGGGAGTTAGTAAGGGTAGTAGTCCCAGAAAAGGTTACTCAGTCAAAAAACGTAATCCACCGGTTTCATAACCTCGAAGTCGAAGTCGTAATCAGGAAGTTTACATATAAGTCCCAACTAAAAGAAATCCTAACTGACCAGACCAGAGGAAGGTCAGGTTCTTGAGAGTTCTCAGTAGAGGTCGTGGTACCAAGTTTTCGTAGTTAAAAAGTCTCGAAATACCAGGTTGAAAGTGTAGGTAGGTACTGATGATCTTTTTGGTATTGGAACTGATATACCTGGAAGCAACCGTGGATCAATTTTTATCATGTCTTTACTTCTTCTGAGGGAACTGATATGTCAAAGATTTCGTTTATATCTTCTCTGAAGGGACCACCAAGTACCCTATCCCATCGAATAGGGAAAAGGTCCCCTAGAAGGGTCGGATCCTTAACTTAGTTCCAGAGAAAGTAACGTCCACCTAATAAATGGTCGACTTGATGGTCCTTTCGGCCTTAGATATGTACCGATGACCTTTTTGGTTTTGAGATTGATACACCTGTAAACAGTCGGTTCATTACAGAAAAGAAAAATTATACGATAGATCCAAACGGTATCGAAAAGAAGGTTCCTCGTTCGTAGAAAATAAGAGTTCCGACGTCAGTGACAGACGTTACTAAAACCTCGGATTCTTCTATTTTATTTATTATCATTTGGAATAGCGGTCATGGAGAAAAGGTCCCCTAGAAGGGTTGGGTCCTTGACTTAGTTCCAGAGGAAGTGACGTCCGCCTAATAAATGGTCGACTTGATGGTCCTTTCGGTCTTAGATATGTACTGATGACCTTTTTGGTTTTGAGATTGATACACCTGGAAACAGTCGGTTCATTACAGAAAAGAAAAATTATACGATAGATCCAAACAGTATCGAAAAGAAGGTTCCTCGTTCGTAGAAAATAAGAGTTCCGACGCCAGTGACAGACGTTTAAAACCTCGGATTCTTTTATTTTATTTATTATTATTTGGAATAGTGGTCATGGAGAATCTATTCTTCTCTACAACGATTATGAGGTACGAGGGTTACGTCCCCCAGACCCTAGTTTGGGACCAGTCCCTTGATCTAGGGTGTATCACGTTGAGTCCGGGTTGTGTGGGTTTATTTATTTATGTATTTATAATTTATTTTGTTTGTACTCTTATTTTTACTGTAGTGTGAAGTTGATAACCACATTCGTCTCGGGATACGTCACAACTCACTCTTGACTCCCCTTCGATATACCTTTAGGTTTTCTTGAAACGTGTCTTTTACAACGAGTCTCGAGTCTACGAAGCGGTTCTATGTCTTGAGTGGTCGCGATTTCTCGTCCCAATAGTGGAGAGAACGAAACGTGGGACAGAATAGGACGTATCTGGGAATGTATGTATAAATAAGGTGTAAAATTATAGATCCTTTACTCCAACGTAGGAGTTCAACGACTGTAGAATAGTAAGGGGGACCGGTTGTCCTTCAGTAGCGATGGAGACGAGTGTATGGAACAGTCTCAAGTAAGACGGTAGTGAAGACGACTCAATTCGTGTAACGACCATGATTTACACTACTCAACCTGACTGTCAATTTCCTAAAATTTTTTCTAATATCGTACTAAGTCGAAACTTTACTTTACAATAAAGATGAGTCCTTTCGTGTCCTTGTCTCAACGTTCTATCTCTAGTGTATACACAGGTTCTTTAGAGAACCAGTTATCTTTTAAGTCTAAGATTTACGGTACTTTCATAACAGTATTGAAAATTAACCGTCGTAGTAAAAAAGGACAACAACAAGTCAGCGAGTCAGTACAGGCTGAGAAACACTAGGGTACCTGACGTCGTACGATCCAAAGGGATAGAAGGTGATAGAGGGTCTCAAACGAGTTAGAGCCCAGGTAACTTAGCCGCTACGTAGGTTGTTAGAGTAGGAGACGGTGAGGTAAATAGGAGGACGGAAGTCAGAAGGGTCGTAGTCCCAGAAATGGTTACTCCGTTGAGAAACGTAATCCACCGGTTTCATCATCTTGAAGTCCAAGTAGTAGTCAGGAAGGTTATTTATGAGTCCCAACTAAAGGAAATCCTAACTGACCAAACTTGAGGAGTGACAGGTTCCCTAAGAGTTCTAAGAAGAGGTCGTCATATTAAGTTTTCGTAGTTAAGAAGTCGCGAGTTGGAAAAAAATACTAGGTTGAGAGTATCGGCATGTACGACACGACACGAATCAGCGAACCAGCACAGATTGAAACGTTGGGGTACCTGACATGGTGTGGTCCGAGGAGACAGGTACCCCTAAGAGGTCCGTTCCTATGACCTCACCTAACGGTACGGGAAGAGGTCCCGTAGAAGGGTTGGGTCCAGAGGAAGTAACGTCCTCCTAATAAATGGTGGACTTGGTGGTCCCTTCGGGTTCTTATGACCTCACCCATCGGATAAGGAAGAGGTCCCTTAGAAGGACTGGATCCTTAGTTTGACTCCAAAGGACGTAACGTCCGTCTAATAAATGGTCGACTTCATGTTCCTTTCTGGGTTAGGTATGTACTGATGACCTTTTTGATTTTGAAACTGATATACCTGGAAACAGTCGGTTCATTAAAGAAAAGAAAAATTATACAAGAGATCCAAACAGTATCGAAAAGAAGGTTCCTCGTTCGTAGAAAATTAGAGTTCCGACGTCAGTGACAGACGTCACTAAAACCTCGGATTCTTTTATTTTATTTATTATCATATGGAATAGTGGTCATGGGGAATCTAATCTACTCTATGACTTAAAGTCAATTCTCTTCGTATAGAACATTAAAACCTCGTTCCCGCGTACACCTTAGAATCAAGAGGTTGGCTCCTAGTTTACACGCAGGGGATGTCATCTTCGTACCTCAGAATTGGTGACCTGATGGTCCTTTCAGGGGTATAGAATATCAAAATTTTCAACATAACTAAGTGTAATTTGAACCCTAGGTGAAATATATTAAGTCCGACAAACCCATTGAGGACGGTAGGATAGAGACACGTCAATTAGGAAAATTGGGTGTAAGTTCTGAAATGTATAAAAGGTATGACACTATCGTGACACAATTTTCGTCGAACCACAAAGTCCGACAACACTTCCAGAGATTAACACTAAGTCAATAGGGTATATAATCGGTGTCGGACACAGTAGAGACAACTGCCAAGGACCAGTGGGTTCCTACTAGAATAATAGATTCGTGTAATACAGATTCCTTAAAGTGTCGATTTCGTTCCATGTCTTACTGGATGAGATTTTGTTCTCGCTAATTGTTCAAACCTCGGCTCGGTTTGCACTCTTGTTCCAACAATAACCGTACTAAAATTAGTACTATCTGTTAATCGGTTCGAATTAATATAACTCTGTCTTTTGGTCTTACTCACCGTCATTACTTAAAGAGACCCTTAAGAGGACACAGAGGTTGAGTTTGACCGACTGGACATTTCTCACCTTTTACTATTTTCTACAAACGGGTGTACATGTTCGACACAAATGGAGATCCTCGATAGACGTACCCCTTCTTCAGACCTCCTACGGGGAAAAGCGCCCTTGAGTTGTGCCTTGGGTTTACCTTAAGAGCTCAAGATGACCGTAAAAACGAAGTCCTTCCTCTACGTCTTCTCTCCTTTGTGTAAAATCGACTTACGCCCGTGTAATTTACAATTACACTAATACATCGACCCTTAAGAAATTTACAGCGGACACCGACTTCATACTGATATCAACATACAATCGTGAAAAACCACAATATTTTCGAATTATAAAAGTGACTGACACAGTTCGGGTTTATCTTGTGAACTTTGAAGTTATCCCAGTCTTTCACTAATCTTACATTTTTAAAAATTGTTAAACTGTGAGGAGCGGAGATCCAAATCTTTACCTTAAATTATACTTTAAGAGGGATTCAGAGGTCAGAGAAAAAGGTAATACCTAAAATTAACTGAAGAATATTAATTTTGTGTCTTCCTTCTTTTTAACACCTCTTTTGAGTTTTAGAGATATCAAGTATATAAAGAAATCGCAAGTGTCTCCCATGGTTAGAAAGTAGGAGTGTGGTTTGTGTGTGTGTGTGTGTGTGTGTGTGTGTGTGTGTGTGTGCGTGTGTGTGTGTCTCCGTGTCTGGACCCTTCTACTTGAACAGAGTGACATTTCTACTTCTTCGATTCGGAGACCCCTAACATTGAATCGAGTCAGTTTACCGTTTTCATATGTGTCCCGAAGACTAAGACTCTGGTCCAAAATTTTTATTATTTCTTATTCCTTATCTTTCCCCCTTTTACTTACCCTTTCTTTCCTCCTTCCTTCCTTCCTTCCTTCCTTCTCCATTCCTTTACTTTCTTTTTTGTATTTTCCTTGTTGAAAGTCAATTTCAAACTCTATCTGGAAAGGTCACATTACCTGCAAGAGTTACCGTTTTGGTTGAGTTAAACACACGTCCAGACCCAACACTTATTTAGTCGGACGGAAAGGGAGAGGAAGAGAAAAAAAGAAAGAAAGTAGAAAGGGATAGAATTAAGGAACATGAGTCATGAAAATGAACTATGGAGGACATAAAGGTCTTTATCATGAACCGTCCTTTTAAGACAAACATAGGACACTACTTTTTTTTTTTTTTGAGAATAGTAAAATAAGGGAAACATCCAGTCGGTCAAACTCAACCTCTCTGTCTTTTTGTACTATGTTTTAATCTAGGGTACGTAGTACGAGTCTCGGTGTAATAAGTATTAGTATTAAAGTGATTTTTCACCTTCGTTGTACACAGGTAATAGTCTACTTACATATTTATTTTATACCATCTATGTATGTTACATTATAATAGGTCGGAATTTTTCCTTCCTTTAAGACTGTACACGATGTTGTAATGTCGTACCTACCCCTGTAATGCGATCCACTCTACTCCGTTAGTATTTCCCCGTTTATGACATACAAAGACTAATATACGTCACGAAGTCCATCGGTCTAAGTCTCAGTCTTCATCTTACCACCAACGGTCCCGGACCTCCCCGTCCCCTACCCCTCAATAACAAATCACCCATGTCTCAAACTCAAACCCCTTCTACTTTTACAACACAGTCACCTGCTACCACTATGAATTACGGTGATTTATATCAATGACGGTGACTTGACCTATGAAGTTTTTACCAATTTTATCATTTTGAAAACAATCCATATCAAACGGTATTTTTAGTAAACTAGGGATTACAAGTCACCTCCGGGACTTGAGACAGGATTGTTGGAGACCTCCCCTATTTCCGACGTGACACTGTGCACTGAACACGAGACTATCGCTCGGACTCCTGTATTGGGTCGGATTCTTAGAGGTGTCTCGATCTTGGGTGAGACACTTGGTACACACCGTCTATTTCCTCGAGATTAAAGAGGTTCGTTTCAGTTCCCTGGTTCCATCTACCAACAAGGTATGTCTCTCGGAGTGTCTCCGAGAGTTCTCGGACCACACTGGATCCTCTACGTTCTTCAGGAACCACCGATGTCGGGTGTCAAGTTCCTGTTGATCGATGAAACTTTTATGTAGACGAGGAGAAGGAGGACCTCGTAATTACACTGACCGGGAAACCCAGTTTTTGTACAAACTTTAGACCCGGTAAGACAAAACTTTCAGTAAAGAGGATGGTGAGAGGATCCGAGATCTCAACACGACAGGTTATACCCCGGACGAATTAAATTTAGATTACCTAATTTTAATTAATAATATAATGAGTCAGTGTGATCGGTGTAAAGTTCCTACTGATGATTGTAAAGTTCACACCGGTCACTGTTGGTTATACCGGTCGTATTTATATTTCGTATAAGTTGTAGGGTCTTTCAAGACAACTTATCGGGACGAAGTTTCAAACGTTTCATTTACTTTACTTGACAATTAACGAGTCAACACAGACTGAGAAACGATGGGGTACCTTGACCCCGAGCGGTCCGAGAAGACAATTATCCGAAGAGGTCCGTTCTTATGACCTCACCTAACGGTAAAGGAAGAGATTCTAATGTTTCATTTGACGGATAATTAACGGACAATTAAATAAATACACACACTTGTAGTGTGTTTTGGAACTGTAAGAATAAGTGTAAAACATCTTTTCCTTTGACGTCGAATCCCTCCGACTCATGGAGTGACTACAAAAGTGTCGATAGTTCGTCATTACGACCTTACATTTTAGGAGACTCGGGTCGGGGTACTGTGGGACGTAATTAGGTATTGACGAGGGTGGAGGGGGGAGGCGGAAACCGGAAAAAAAGTGAGGACGAGTGGAACTCTAATAAGAAGGATTTTCTGGCGAAAAGTACTCTAGTGCGAAGACTTAAAGAAACAGTTGACCTTCTTTGTGTCTAGAGAATCAAACTGTTAGTTCGGGAAGGTGTTTAGTCTTATTTATGTGAACCGTCCAAGAAGGAGAGGGAAAGGAGAAAAAGTTACGAGTAGAGAAGAGGTTCGTGTCTTAAATAGTCACTGTAAGGTCAGAATCTCTGAAAAGACACGTCCAATAGAAGGACCTGATGATTGGAAAAAGAAAGACGGAAAACCTTAGAGTGAATTGAAAGTTCGAGATCAAGTACTAAGTGGATAAGATCTTTTAGAATGAACTAGTTGGAATCAGACCCGACGTTCTCGATGACAAGGAGAGAACGGTCTTTCGTAGATGATACAATGAAGTACCTTGTGATATAGAGACGAAATTGTTCTTCGGTAAGAAAGAAGAGGATACACCATAACGGGTACATCCTGGAGTACATCTGGTGTAAGAAGAAGAACAAAAAAAGAGAAAGAAAAAAATTTAAATAAAAATTAACCGCCTTCGACGACATATCGTGTTCCTCGAGTTGAGTCCCGAGACACTACTGGATCTCCCCACCTTACCACCGCCAATCCACCCTTTCTCCGTGTAAGGAGTAGAAATACTTGATGACAAAGTCCATACCTGGGAAGTACTATTGACAACAGATGAGACGACAATAATGAATGACCTAAGTAAAATAGGTACAAAACGTACTGAGACCGGGGTGGACGATACACGGTCGGTAACATAACCCGTGTCGATGTAAAAAGTTTTTGAAAATGAAACATGACCCCACAGCACCTAGTTATTACGACACTCTCAAAGTCTACTTCTCGTTTCCCTAAGTCGGTATGTATATGTACATAGGCAAGAGGGGAGGGTAGGTCCGACGGTATATAGTAACTCGTCTCAACGTGAACGATGTATCATCCAAGGTCAATCAATAGGTAAACCGTGTTGACGTAAAGAAGATACAACAGAAGGTTGTTGGGATACTCCTCTTTCTATAGTAATAGGGTTGAAATGGGTACTCCATTGACTCCGAGTCACTCTTGTGTTCTCAAAGAGTAAGTGTTTATACACTTCACTGTTCCAGTCTTAAATTTGAAGTCAGGTGGACTGAGGTTTCGGGGAGGAAAGAAGAAACAACATCAAATTCGAAAAGGACATGAATAAATCCGATAATATCGCTCATGTATTTACGACACAGGAAGAGTCGAAACTTTTTGAGGCTGGACATTTAATATAAGTTGTGTATTATTTTTTCTTAGACAATATCAACAATGAGGTTTTGAGACGTTCAAGGATCATATAGTTGAAAGGTGAAACCTATACCGTAGTCTGAACTTTATGATACCCCTCACCCCCGTCCTCCTTGTCTGTCAAGTTTCGAGAACGGAACCAAACTTCTTTGAGGTATTGAGTAACAAAACTGTGGTAGGTTTATTGTCACCAATGCTTAAAACTGAAAAATAATTTACTTTCATTCATTCTGCCATCCACAACGTTCTCCCGTCTGTGTGACTTTGATATTAGTGTCTTTTGATCAGTTAGATTAGTGTGATCCTGGTGTCGGAACAGATTGAGTTACTTTGATTCGGTACGGGACACCTCGGTGGGTTCCGTCCGCCCAGTACCACCTCTCCAGACTGTGTTACACCAGGTAACCTCTTCCCTTACCGTTTGGTGAAGTCATAAGAACGGAACTCTTGGGGTACTTGTCATACTTTTCCGTTTTACTATCCTATAACTTTCTCCTTGAGGGGTCCAGTCATGTATGGGTTATATGATGACCTCTAGTCACCTCTTTATTGAGGTCTTTGTTACTTTCCTACCTCGGTTTCGTTTTTGTTATGGGTCGACACCTACACTGACCACTATCTTCGTTCCAGGTTACAACATTTCTCGTTATAACGTATCCTTGGATCTTACAGTCCAGGTACTTAGTTCCGTTTAACCTTCACCAGTTTGTCCTCTACCGTTCTCACTTGTAGTTGTAAGATCCTTAGTCGATTGATTTAACCTGACCTTACCCACTTAAATTGAGTCTACTGGTAATATAGATGATGACGTCCGTCCTTAGGACATCTTCTTTACCTCATCGGTAGTACCAGTTGTTCTCAGACTTTACGTCATGAACCTACGTTAGAGTTTTTGCTATCCTACTAGAGACAAGTAAAGGGTCCGTCTGGTGAGTTATAGTACCATTAGGTTCATATACGGGGTTGGTCATTACGACTTTTCGACTTCAATTTGTCAAGATACTTCTGGATGTCTTGAAAATCTTGATTGTGAGTTTTTTCTACAGGAAAAGTAATATCCCCCGACCTTACGTTTTCATCCTTTAGTTCTTTGTGGACCTTATTGTCCGTTTAAACCGGAACCTTATGCTTTACTTCGTCCCGTTTCTACTTATCTCAAAACGGTCCTTTTACGCGACCAGTATCGTTTATGGGAGAAGGTTGTTGTGTTCTCTTCCGAGATGTGTACCTGTAGTGGTCTACCAGTTGTGGCTTTAGTCTGACTAATATCAGAAACGTCGGTTTCTACCTTTTCGAGATATGTCAGTTGTTTTTGTTCTGGTCCTCGACTGACACCGAGTCTAGTACTTGAGGAATAACGGTTTAAGTCTGACTTTAACTTCTTTCATCCCTTTTGGTGATCTGGTAAGTCCATACTAGATTTAGTTTAGGGAATACTAATATGTCACCTTCAGTCTTTATCTAAATTCCCGGATCTAGACTATCTATCTCACGGACTACTTGATACCTTACTCCAAGCACTGTAACATGTCCTCTGTCCCTAGTTCTGGTAGGGGTGCCTTTTCTTTACGTTTTTTCTTTTTACCGACAGACCCCTCCGGAATGTTTATCGACACTTTTCTTCTCTTCACTTTTCGTTTCCTCTTTTCCTTTCTATGTTCGTAGACTTACGTCTCAAGGTTTCTAATCGTTCTTATCTATTCTTTCGGAAGAAGTCGCTAGTTACGTTTCTTTATCTCCTTTTGTTGTCTTACCCTTTCTGATCTCTAGAGAAGTTCTTTTAATCTCTACGGTTCCCTTGTAAAGTACGTTTCTGCCCGAGCTATTTCCTGTCTTTACCATACCTGGATTGTTCGTCTTCTATAATTCTCCTCCACCGTTCTTCTGTGTCTTCTTGACATGTTTTTTCTAGAGGTACTTGGTCTATTAGTGCTACCACACTAGTGAGTAGATCTCGGTCTGTAGGACCTTACACTTCAGTTCACCCGGAATCTTTCGTAGTGATGTTTGTTTCGATCACCTCCACTACCTTAAGGTCACCTCGATAAAGTTTAGGACTTTCTACTACCACACTTTCACGACGTGAGTTATACGGTCGTGTAAACCTTTTGAGTGGTCACCGGTGTCCTGACCTTTTCCAGTCAAAAGTAAGGTTAGGGTTTCTTTCCGTTACGGTTTCTTATGACTTTGATGGCGTGGTAACGTGAGTAGAGTGTACGATCATTTCATTACGAGTTTTAAGAGGTTCGGTCCGAAGTCGTTATGCACTTAGCACTTGAAGGACTACAAGTTCGACCAAAATCTTTTCCGTCTCCTTGGTCTCTAGTTTACCGGTTGTAGGCGACCTAGTACCTTTTTCGTTCTCTCAAGGTCTTTTTGTAGAGAAAGACGAAAGAACTGTTACGGTTTCGGAAACTGACACACCTAGTGTTATTTGACACGTTTTAAGACTTTCTCTACCCTTATGGTCTGGTGGACTGGACGGAGAACTCTTTGGATATACGTCCAGTCCTTCGTCGTCAATCTTGACCTGTACCTTGTTGTCTGACCAAGGTTTATCCTTTTCCTCATACAGTTCCGACATATAACAGTGGGACGAATAAATTGAATATACGTCTCATGTAGTATTCTTTACGACCCGACCTTCTTTGTGTTCGACCTTAGTACTAACGGTCCTCTTTATAGTTAGTGGAGTCTATACGTCTACTGTGGTGGGAATACCGTTTTTCACTTCTCCTTGATTTTTCGGAGAACTACTTTCACTTTCTCCTCTCACTTTTTCANGTAAGTCTTTTACTTCTAGTACCGTAGACCAGGGTAGTGAAGTACCCTTTATCTACCCCTTTGTCACCTTTGTCACAGTCTGAAATAAAAAGACCCGAGGTTTTAGTGACATCTACCACTGATGTCGGTACTTTAATTTTCTGTGAATGAGGAACCTTCTTTTCAATACTGGTTGGATCTATCGTATAACTTTTCGTCTCTGTAATGAAACGGTTGTTTGCAGGCAGGCAAATCAGTTCCGATACCAAAAAGGACACCAATACACACCTACACTCTCAACCTGACACTTCTTTCGACTCGTGGTTTCTTAACTACGAAAACTTGACACCACAACCTCTTCTGAGAACTCTCAGGGAACCTGACGTTCCTCTAGGTTGGTCAGGTAAGACTTCCTCTAGTCGGGACCCTAAAGAAACCTCCCTTACTACGACTTCGACTTTGAGGTTATGAAACCGGTGGAGTACACTTCTAAACTGAGTAACCTTTTCTGAGACTACGACCCTCCCTAACCCCCGTCCTCCTCTTCCCCTACTGTTTCCTACTCTACCAACCTACCGTAGTGACTGAGTTACCTGCACTCAGACTCACTTGAGACCCTCAACCACTACCTGTCCTTCCGGACCGCACGACGCTAAGTACCCCAACGTTTCTCAGCCTGTACTGACTCACTGACTTGACTTGACTAATTTAATTTAACATAAAGATAGTCTTTGTACCATCGGAGAGGTCTGTAATAAGTACTTAAGAGATCAAACATCCGACTTTGGTTTTGTTTACAAGGAGATATATTATGCTACCAAATTCTCTTTTGTTAGTGTTCCCTTTAAATACCCAACACTAAAGAAAAAGTATTTTTAGAAAAAATCTCTTGTTTTAAAGTTCTTCGGGGCAGTAGACATATATAACACCTTTTGATACCACGTACTTTAATATCAGTGATTTAACTACTAATAACGACGTTGTACCGTTTGTTTCACTCGTGATTTTAGTCCTCAGTCTTTCGGATTCAGAACCAGATTTAAGAAGATGGTCGATTGACACGTGGGAACTTTAACAGTGAATTGAACCTAGAGAAGATCTTCAAAAGAAAAGAAAGATCTTGTATCGTTGTAATCAATTCATTTACTCATTTGATTATTTATTTCCATAACCTTTTCCATGAGATTTTAAGGAGGGTGTGATTACCAAAAACTCAGTATGAAAGTTAAATCGATGTAAAGGTTTTCTTTAGTGAGACAGTACAGACTGAGAAACACAGGGGTACCTGTCATCGGACGTCGGAAGGAGATAGGTACCTTAAGAGGTCCAGTCTTATGACCTCACCCATCGGTAAAGGAAGAGGTCCCGTAAAAAGGTTGGGTCCCTACCTTGGGTCCAGAGGGTGTAACGTCCGCCTAAGAAATAACAGACTCGGTGGTCCCTTCGGGTAATTTCGTGTATTCCCTCTTCCGAACATAGAAGTTAATTTCATAGGTTAGTCAAAATTTTACATACCTTTTATTAAAGTGCGAAATTAAGGTGAGTCGTTTTGAACCAATTACGGGAAGAAATATTCCTCTTTTAAACTATTGGATCATCTATACCATAGTCTCGAAACTACACGGACGGTCATCACGTTTAGTCATCTTCTTATACGAAAGAAATTCCCGGTTGGCACAAAGAGGTATTACATAAATTCCCTGACCGGACCCTGACAGACAAAACAAAATGTTAAAACAGAGACAGAGTCACGTTTATTAAATACATCTAGACTTTCTGACTATCGAAATAGGATTATTACGGGACCTTTGTTTTATTGGTTAATGTCTCTAGTGACTTGATGTCTTCCTGGATCTCCATCGAAAGAGACTACGGGTGAAAGTTATTGACACCTATACTTCCGGCGGGAGTTCTAAGTTTACTAAACGGGTCCGAATGTGGTTTATTACCCTCGTGACCCTAATCGTACTCAGTAGGTCAGTGCACGGAAACCAAAATAAAAAGACGATTAACATTTAAATTCTAAACGTAAAACTATTGTTCGTCTTAAAATATATATATATATTTGAATGACAGTACATACCCACACTCTCAACCTGATATTTCTTTCTACTCTCGGTTTCTTAACAACGAAAACTTGACACCACAACCTCTCTCAGGGAACCTGACGATCCTCTAGGTTGGTCAGGTAGGCTTTCCTTTAGTCAGGACTTATAAGTAACCTTCCTGACTACGACATCGACTTTGAGGTTATGAAACCAGTGGACTACACGTCTTGACTGAATAAACTTTTCTGGAACTACGACCCTTTCTAACTCCCGCCCTCCTTTTCCCCTACTGTCTCCAACTCTATCAACCTACAGTAATGACTGAGTTACCTGTACTCAGACTCAGTTGAGTCTCCCAACCAGTACCTGTCCCTTCGGACCGTACGACGTCAGGTACCCCAGTGTTTCTCAACCTGTACTGACTCACTGACTTGACTGACTTTACTTCACAGGTCTAAAACGGTCCACCGTTTGTGAATAATAGAAATATGAAGTTCTTTACATACTAAAGGTAAAACATCTACTCCTTTAACTTCAAGTCTTTAGTTTTATCAAGTAGTTTTTAGTGGTAGATCACACAACTTACAGATCGATATTTAATATAAGAGAATATGATAGACCGTCACGTCGTGGATATTTTAAAATTTACACGTATGGTTGACTGGTTGACTAATTAAGATTCTGTCGAATTAATATGGGTACACGAGTACCTGGGTAACTTTATTAATCTATAGAAGTTATCTTTGTTTTCAACATTTAACATTCACGTAGACATATTCCTACGAATAATGTTATGATAAATATTGTCATTTTTCTTCCCGTGTTGAAGTTATAAGAAGTCATATTATCACCAATGTATGTAACCCTATCAAATATAATACCTTATAATAAGTCGACAATTTTCCTACACAACCAAGACATACATAACTAGATCCCTTTACAAGTCTAATCCCCGACCAAAATCGACCAAGGTTGACAAAAATAGCGTAGGATTGCTGACACGAGGAAGAAGTAAAAAGATCGTCAACAGGACGGGAAAAGGAAGGACAAAGTCCTCTCACAATCGTCGTCTGACAATTGTCCAAAAATGTACCCTACCTACTCTCTTGCATTGGTTCGGACTCAGGAACTCATCTATTTGTCCCCGGCTCTCGGTCTTGGTGGTTTATGTTTTCGGTTCGTGGTCTTGGTCTCGTCTAGAAATAGGACTCTATCGTCGTGTCAGACCTCACCCCACCCGTAGACACGTCTCGTGCCCGTCCTGTCTTTAATCACCCCTCCAGACCTTACCAACGGAACCGGGACGACCGTCCGTCAGGAGTCGACTTCGACGTCGGACACTCACTCTCGAGTGGAACTCGGAGGTGACCCGTGGACGGGTCCGGCCTCTCCTCCTTCTCCCTGGTCGTAGACGTGAGATGGGGTGTAGAAAGACGGACCCAGAGAGGATAGTAGGGATTTTCGGCTCACAGGTGTACATTCGGGTAGCCCTCCGACCCGAACGAGAAGACACGGGGAAGACTCCTTGGGACACTAAAACACCTCGGAAGACCGACGAGTCCGGAGACGTAGGAGGAACCCTAGGACGGGGACAGTTCTTTAGGGTCTCATCTAAGAAGTCTCCACCACGTCACCATTTCTTAGACGGACAGTTACGTCCTCTGTGTTTTTTACGTCGAAGTTAGGGACCCAGTCCTTCTAGGGGACCTCATCCTTTGCCGTTGGGCAAGGTCATAAGAACGACCCTTTAGAGTGCCTGTCTCCTCGGTCCGTCCGATATCAGGTACCCTATCGTTCCTCAGCCTGTGCTGACTCGCACGTATGTGTGTCTAATGTCTTCCGGGACTGCAGATGAAAAAGGAAGGAAGGGAATTCACCGACCCTGTGTCGGACAAAATATAAACAGAAGTCATAATAGTGTACTTCTACATAGTAGAGACAAGGGTTCCGAGAAGAGGGTCAGGACGACACCTCGGACGGTGAGGGAGGCGAATGGGAAGTAACGACATAGACTTCGTTCGGGTGACAGAGGGTTAAAACTTACTAAAATGGTATTAACTAGTCCTCTGATTGTTTCCTTTTTTCTTTTTTGTTAAGATTTTGATAATAGAACCAGATACTAAGACATTAGGGAACGAAAACTCTCACTCTAAGGGGAGTTTGGGGGTGAAACCCAACTATTAAACAATGGTAAGGTCCTTCAAGAATGAAAGGTACGACGACGACGACGATTCAGTGAAGTCAGCACAGGTTGAGACACGCTGGGGTATCTGTCGTCGGGCGGTCCGAGGGGGCAAGGACTCTAAGAGGTCCGTTCTTGTGACCTCACCCAACGGTAACGGAAGAGGGAATGAAGGGTATTGTCTCTGTTAATTCTCCTGTTATCCGCACTTGATACACCGAACAATTTTTAGTCAACCGTCAGAGGGACGGAGACTCAGGGTGGATACTGTGGGAAAACTCCATGTAGAAGGGACTTTCATTATTTTTAATTTCGGTTCAAGGAAAAACAACCTTTGACTATCATTTAGGATCTTCTCCGTTTCGATTGAGACTTCTGATCTTTTTGTTGTAAATTGTATGTATGTGATTCATCGGGTTTGATTTAGACCTGGAGTCACACCCGTTCTCACTACAGGGTCTCGGGGACTCACAATTAGTTTATAAACATTTAACGTACATCAACTTGTCGCGAAACCCACACGTACTAAATTTTGTTAGGACTCCTTAGGAGATCACGATGTTGATTAATTGGGATTAAGTAGACAAAACATATAGACTTAAATGAAGGTTCCTATCTCACAAACCTCTTATTTTCTGATCTGTTTTATGTTAATTAATCCCTTCCGAAGGACCTCCCCCACTCGGTCCCGGTTTAGAATCTCCTCTGTTACTTGTCTCTAGGGACATGTTCTACCTTTCTTCCCTACGTTGTAAAGTTAGTTTCCGTCGGAATCTCGATCGTCGTTCCCTGGAGGGACACTTATTGTTAATTTTGTAGAGAAACACCAACATCTTAGTAAATGTCAAATGTTCCTGAAAGAACGTGTAGTGTCTCTACCACTGTTGTTACTCTTAAATAGATCACGTATGTCCTGTGTTCACGATTCCTGAAATTAATGTAAAAAAGTGTCAATAGGATGGTTGTAGGGTAACCCGAACCACAATGATAGGGGAGAAGTCTTTTCCTTTGACTTCGAGTACCACGATTTTAAGTGTGTGTACAATAGCTTCAGTGGACCATTTGTCTTCTTGTATCTAGATTTAAGTCTATACGGACTGGGACACCAAGACTAGTACAGTGGGAGACCTTGAGTCTCGTCCTACCTCTTCCCGTCCGTCACCCAGTGTCTACACACCGTTGTGTTTATGTAGGTCTGGAACCTCTATAACGGTCAAGCCAAGGTCTGATAATGTTATTTCACTTATAATGCCATTTTACTCCACGTGTTAAAAAAAAAATTAAAGGGTTACGTAAATTTTTAATACAAGTATGAGATGACAACAGATAATTCACACACTATCCCTAATACACAGTTTTTTGTTAGTTTTCATGTATGGAATTAAAATTTTGTGAAATAATGATCTTTAACAATTGGTAATAATCTCAGAAGTTATTCGACATTAGAAAAATCACCACCTCCTAGAACGCAACTACAATTATCGACGACTGACTAGTCCCACCACTAACGACTCCCAACCCTATCAACACCGTTAAAGAATTTGATACTGTTGTTACTCCAAACGGTGTATTCACTGAGAAGGAAAGTACTTGTTAAAGAGACATAGTCCGTTACGATAAACTATCTAAAATGGGTGTAATCTTGAAGAAAGTTTCAACCTTAGTTAGAACAGTTTGAGATGGTGACGAAGTAGTTATTCAACTACATTATAAGATTTAGTAAACAACAGTAGAGTTGTTAGAAATGTCGTAGAAGTGGTCCTCATCTAAAGTAGAGTTCTTTGGCGAAAGAAACTAGTAAGTGTCTTTCATTAAGGAGTAACCAATTTCAAATTAGCACTCCAATGTCGTCAAATCAGTATAGAAGTCCGAGGGGAAGATTAAGATCAAGAGAACGAGAAAGATGGTGTAGACGTTCAATGAAAAAGGTGACTTCAGAACTTTGGGAGTTTTAGTAGGTCCTCCCAACTTCAATTGAAGAAAGTTTGACGACAATCACAACTATAAAATTGGAGAAGGGTACTTAGAGTTTACAGAAACTACCGTGGATCTTATCACTTAGGAAAGATCTTCCTAAAATCGAATGAAACAGACTTAGGTGGTCGCCTTAGTGGCAGATACCGTCGACATCGGAATGTTTTCATAAAGAATTTATTCTTCTGAACTTTCAACCCTAATGAGCAATTAAACGTCCGATATCTTACCTACGACACAATCGTCCGCACTTTTATCGGAATTAATAACATGTTGAGGTAGTCTCGAGAACCCACTGGTCCACGTAATAGTCACTCGTCATTTTTTAACTTCTCAGAAAAAAAGACTCGTTATATATAGTTAACACCCGAAATTTACAAGGTGTTTGGTATAACAGTTGTCTACACGACAGTAGGTCCGAAACAATAGGGTAAATATCGTACCCGTCTCATTTAAATCATATTAAGAATTCCCGATCCTAAATTAAAATCCTAAAAGTCTTACCATTTATTCGTAACCGAAGTTGAATTTCAGTGGTCGATGTGATCGGGGATTGTTTACTCAGTCGACAGGAAACTTTGAAACTTCGGCTCGACACGTTCGAAGAGGAGAGGTCGACACGTTCAGGATCTATCGTAGAAGAAGGTTATCCTCCGATAAAACAGACGTGACTTTTAGACTGCAAATCACATCGATTGAAGTAATTAACAGAATCGATGTAGAAGACCTCTTGAACGACGTCGAAGATGTAGTTGTGAACGACGAAGTAGAACGTTAAAATACAAGACCTGTACTGATGAAAGGAATTTGGAGTACTTGGTTATAGACGATCGAAGTTTCAAAAGAAGAAGTCGTAGGAGTGGAGAAAGTTGCAAGTATCTTAATTTCTTTCAATCTCTTCCTTTACCGTTGGGTGAAGTCACAAGAACGGACCTCTTAGGGTCCCTACCCCCCGCGGACCAGATACCCCAGTGTGTCTCAGCCTGTACTGACTTCACTGAATCGTCGTCGTCGTCGTCCCGGAACGAGACCTATACCGAAGTCGAATTTCTTTACAACACTGACCAAACTAGATAGGTTTGTAATCTTGGAAGAGGGATAGTCCTTATTCCGATAAAATGAAAGAATAGTAAGTACACAAGTGACCTCCTCGCTCAAATTCAATAAAGTTCTTTGAAAAGGAAACGTAGGTCCAACCACCAAACCACGTTCTCCGGATCGAAAGTCGGACAGAACAGAAAGTCGTACGGAAGAAGTGATTCAAATTATCAAAAGTCAAAAAGTAAATTTCAGTCTCTTCATACTGAGAAGGAAAGTGAACTTATGAATATCAGGTAATATTCTAATAATTGACTGGACCAAAGTTATGACAAAATAGAGGTCTTTGTCTCTGTAAACTCTTCTCCCGCTCTGTCCCCCGTACCGGTCTACGACCGTGTCAGTCTTGTGTGTAAATAGTTAACAACTGACAGAATGTACCCATGTCAAACACCAAGAAGTTTAGTTAATGTTATTATTGTAGTTTCTAGCGACTGGTGTCGAGTGGTATTGCTCATATTATTATTACTTTTTCAAACTTTACAACACTCTTAATCGGTTTACACTGTGACTCTGTGTTTCAGTCGTTTATGAGAACCTTTTTACCAGAACTATCTGAACGTGTTACGTCCCAACGGTGTTTGTAAGATAAACTGATTTTTTTAGGTCATAGACACTTCACGTTGTTTCGTTTCCCGTTATTTCGTTCCACACGAGCACGATTGTGACATAGGGGAGGATCGGTCCTGGTTCGTGAGATCATTCGTGAAATATACAATAGAGGAACACTATGTCCACAGTCAAGGGTAAATTGGTAGCCCTTCGACTCCTAGTCTCGTATTCGTCACACAGGTCACAACGTGGCGATCATTTTTACCATCTTCAAAGTAGGTTTCTCGGTCTAGAACCGAGGAGGAGATAAGGTACGTGGTCCGTAGTGGACCGTGGGTCACATATATTGTACCATAGGAACGAGAATCTCAAGTGCCGGATCTTCGATCTCAGTCCAGACTTTCGTCGTCCAAAGTTAGGTTACGTCACACCTCCCTTCTCAGTGTTCTTCTCCCACCGTGTCTCCTCACACGAGACGATTCGGACACCCAAACGACAACCGAAGACAGTAGGGTTGAACTATCTTCTATTCCGGTTCAACGGACGTCAAAACTACGTAAGTTCAACGTTCTTTATCGTGCTCCGTCACCGTCCTGAAGTAGAGTTCAAGGTCGAGAGACGGAGTCTCCAGTCATGGGTTAAGAATGGGAGAACACTAAAAGCTCCTTTACAATTGTTAAAAAACTCTATTAAACATATGGTCGTCGTATCTCTGTAAAACACAGACTTTGTGGTTGGAGATCTTTGTTAAGAAAGAGAGAGAAAGAGAGAATAAAAGGTTCTTTTGAATCTCATCTAAGGGTCAAAGGAAAATGGAAAATTGAGGACCGACGAGTAAATGTCAGAAGTGACAACCGACGACCGAGGAGGAGAAGGTCTGGATTTTTACCATTTATCTGTTGATTACTCTTGGATGGTATATCATGTCCCTTGATATGAGACATGAGAGTATATCATGTGCCTTGTCACGAGACTCCACTAGATTTACCCTTCCTTGAGATTTTTTCTCCTCTATATTCATACACATATTGACTAAGTGAAAGAATATGTCCTCTTTCATTGTGTCATAACATTTCGTTGAAACGAGACTATTTTTATGAAATTTGTTAGGATCCTTTCAGGTCCCAAGACAAGACTCGGGAGAAGAGGTCGACAAGAGAGGGACCTACTAGAATCGATCGGTGTACTGAAATTTTCGGTAGATATATGGGTACTGAGAGTTTATATACGGGCGTCAGGACGGGTGAGGGGATTCGAGGTCTGACGGAGATGGTACCCGGGTGACCCTTTAGATCGTACAGGTTTTGTCTTGAAAAGTTACAAGAGGGTCTCAACGAGAAAGGGACTCACGGGGGTTGACCATCTCTCATCTTAGTAAACTTGAGTCTGGGGCTGGGCCTCGGGGGGTCTGGTGGAGGCGGGGGCTTCTTTATAGAGTTGGTTTAATCAAGAGTCGTGGAGATCCGGATAAAGTGATTGGTTCGGTAACAGAAAAGAATGAACCTGACCTGTCAAACCTGTTAAGGATGGTCGATGAGAAACCAGCGGAAGTAAACGGAGGAGGAATGTTCGACAAAAGATGTACGTCGGGCTAGCCATAAACATTGTACATTTAGTCTAGTAAGTGTTCAGGGGATGGGTTTTGCGTATGGTATGATGGGGGAATGACTACCAAAGTGAAAGACGTCAAAATCAATGAGTACTAGTTGGTATCAGGTTTTTATAATTTACCTTTTAAGGAGTTCATTTGTTAAGTAGTCAAATTTAACATGTGACACAACTCATCGCACTACTTTATACCATGGTAGGGTTAAGTAGGGCGTGTCCTGGACTTAGTAGGGAAACAGGGAATCAGTGAATTCAGTAGGACCAAAAGTCCAGCTGACTAGACCATAGAGTCCCGAACATAAGTTCATTTGGAGTGAAACGAATTATTACTGGGGTTTCGTTGTTCTCTTCACTACAACCCATACCGACTCAGGGAAACGACAGATGGACTTTGATAATGTTGTAACAAGTAGTCCATATGAGGTTAATTTTTTTTTTTTTTTGAATTTTATTTTTCGTGACTACGACCGTTAAACCTATACGGTTTCTCTTTGCCATTCTACAAAGGAAAGTGACTTTTCCATTTTCAAAAGTTATATCTTTCTTTTGTTTTAACATACGGTTCCAGTGATTCTAGTTTAGAAGACAAGTAGTTTCTCGGACCGTCCGAGGTCAGGTACTCCAACGTTCCCAATCTGTGTTAAATCACTGACTTCGTGGTGGTCGTGAGTACTTTAACACTTCCTTCTTTTTCTTTAAGCACGATTATAACGACAGTGTGAAGTTGGGTGTTTTTAATATCGGTGTCCCGTACCTCTCACGAATCAATTGTACCTTTTCCGGAATTTACACATGTCATTCTATAAAAGTGTCTTTCTGGTGTATGTACATTGAAAGTAATATCACATCATAATATTGACAAGACAAAATAATAATCAAGAATAACATCTGGAGAATGACACAGATTACAGGGAGCACCGAGTGACCATTTTCCTAGACGGACCGTTACGTCCTCTGTAACTAAGTCAGGGATCCAACCCTTCTAGGGGACCTCTTCCTTTGCCTTTGGGTGAGATCATAAGAACTGACCTTTTAGGGTACCTGACTCCTCGGACCACCCGGTATCAGGTACCCCAGTGTTTCTTAACCTGTACTGAATCGTTGATTTAACGTTCTTGTTGTTACATGTTTAATTTGAAATAGTCTCCATCCGTACCCAGCTGTCAGTCCCCGTGACTTATGCTGTTAGGACCCTCGGGGTAACACGACCGTCTTCAGGAAAACTTCCTCCAGTGGTAATGGGGACGGAGTCCAACTGGAGTCCGGTTTGATGTCCCTCCCTTGTGTCGGGATGGATAGTCCTCTTTTAACATAATTTCTAAATGACTCGTACCGGGGTGGGTGGTCTCGTTCTGGAAAATGGGGTGTCGGTCAGGGAGGGTAGTTCTTCGAAGGTGTTTGGGGAATAGGATTAGGTAGTCTCTCGTCAGTCTGACTTTTGGTGTTAGTGTTTTTTGATTGGTTTGACTAGTGGACATAGTGTCGTAACAGACTGAGTCATTTTGACACTCGGTACGACACATCCCGGTGGGCCCTACTACCCAGTACCACCTCTCAAGACTGTTTTGCACCAGGTGACCTCTTCCCTTACCGTGAAGTCGTAAGAAAAGAACTCTTGGGGTACTTATCATACTTTTCTGTTTTTCTATACTGTACTTTCTACTTGAGGGGTTGAGTAATCCACGGGTCATACGATGACCTTTTCTCACCTCTTTATTGAGGCCTTCTTACTTCTTCGACTCGGTTTCACCTTTGTCGTAAGTCCACACCTACAGACCACTACTTTCATTTCAGACTACGACATTTTTTTGTCATAACGTATCCTTGGACCTTACAATCCAGGTATTTAGTTCCAATCAACATTCACCAGTTTGTCCTCTACCGTTCTCACTTATAACTGTAAAATCCTTAGTCACTTGATTTTACCTGTCCTTACCCACTTAAACTGGAAATATATTCACTGGAAATATAGATGATGACACCCGTTCTTAGGGAATCTTCTTCACCTCATTAGGAGTATCAGTTGTTCTCAGGTTTTACACCATTAACCCATGTTAGAGTTTTTACTGTCTTACTGGAGACAAGTAGAGGTTCCGTTTGGTAAATCTAGTGTCATTAGGTTCAGATACGGGGTTTGTGATTACGACTTCTTCGACTTCAACTTGCTAAGATACTTCTGGATGTACCGGAAGATCTTGATTGTGGTTTTTTTTTTTTTCTACAGGAGACGTAGTGTCCCCTGACCTTACGTTTTCATCCTTCAGTTCAAACTGTTGTCCGTTCAAACTGGAAACTCATGTCTTACTTCGTCCCGTTTCCGATTGTATCCAAACGGTTCTCTTACGTGACCAGTATCGTTTGTGGGAGAAGGTTCTTGTGTTCTCTACTGAGATGTGTACCTGTAGTGGTCTACCAGTTATTACTTCAGTCTAACTAATATAAGAAACGTCGACTTCTACCTCTTCGAGATATGTCGGTCGTTTTTGTTCTGGTCCTCGACTGACACCGAGTCTAGTACTTGAGGAATGACGGTTTAAGTCTGACTTTAACTTCTTTCATCCCTTTTGGTGATCCGGTAAGTCCATACTGGATTTAGTTTAGGGAATGTTAATATGTCACCTTCATTGTTTCTCTAGGTTCCCTAATCTAGACTATCTCACGGACTTCTTGATACTTGTCTCCAAGTATTGTAACATATCCTCCACCACTAGCTTTGGTAGGTGTTCTTTTTCTTTACGTTCTTTGTTTTATCAATAGACTCCTCCGGAATTTTATCGACTCTTTTTTACTCTTCACTTTCCGTTCCTTCTTTTCCCTTCTACACGGATAGACTTACGTCTCAAGGTTTCTTGTCTTTCCTTTCTATTCTTTCGGAAGGAATCACTAGTCACGTTTCTTTATCTCCTTTTGTTATCTTTTCCTTACTTGATCTCTAGAGAAGTTCTTTTAGTCTCTACGGTTCCCTTGTAAAGTACGTTTCTACCCACGTCATTTCCTGTCTTTGCCATACCTGGATTGTCTTCGTCTTCTATAATTCTACTCCACCGTTCTTATGTGTCCTCTTGATATGTTTTCTCTCGAATTACTGAGTCTATTAGTACTAGTACTCTAGTGAGTGGATCTTGGTCTGTTGGACTTCAGACTTCAGTTCACCCGGAATCCTTCGTAGTGATGTTTGTTTCGATCACCTCCACTACCTTAAGGTCGACTCGATAAAGTTTAGGACTTTCTACTACGACACTTTGACGACACGAGTTATACACTCGTTTAAACCTCTTGAGTCGTCCCCGGTGACCTGACCTTTTGTAGTCAAAAGTAAGGTTAGGGTTTCTTTCCGTTACGGTTTCTTACGAGTTTGATGACGTGTCAACGTGAGTAGAGTGTGCGATCGTTTTATTACGAGTTTTAAGAGGTTCGTTTCGAAGTTATCATAAACTTGTCACTTGAAGGTCTACAAGTTCGACCTAAATCTTTCCCGTCTCCTTGGTCTCTAGTTTAACGGTTGTAGGTAACCCAGTATCTTTTTCGTTCTCTTAAGATAATTTTATAGACGAAGTAACTGATACTATTTAGGAAACTGACACATCTAGTGTTGTTTGACACCTTTTAAGAATTTCTCTATTCTTATGGTCTGGTGAAATGAACGGAGGACTCTTTGGACATACGTCCAGTTCTTCATTGTCAATCTTGGTCTGTACTTTGTTGACTGATCAAGGTTTAACCCTTTCCTCATGTAGTTCCGACGTATAACAGTCGGACGAATAAATCGAATATACTTCTCATGTAGTACGCTTTATGACCCGACCTTCTTCGTGTTTGGCCTTAGTTCTAACGTCCCTCTGTATAGTTATTGGAGTCTATACGTCTACTGTGGTGGAAATACCGTCTTTCACTTCTCCTTGATTTCTCGTAGAACGACTTCCATTTTCCCCTCTCACTTTTTCGACCGAATTTTGAGTTGTAAGTTTTTTGATTCTAGTACCGTAGACCAGGGTAGTAAAGTACCGTCTGTCTACCCCTTTGTTACCTTTGTCACTGTCTGAAAGAAAAGAACCCGAGGTCTTAGTGACGTCTACCACTGACGTCGGTACTTTAATTTTCTGCGAATGAGGAATCTTCTTTTCAACTGTCGTATGAATTTTTCGTCTGTAATTAAACGGTTGTTTGGAGTCATATCAGTTTTGATACCAAAAAGGTCATCAGTACGTACCTACACTCGTAACCTGATATTTCTTTCGACTCACGGTTTCTTGACTACGAAAACTTGACACCACAACCTCTTCTGAGAACTCTCAGGGTACCTGACGTTCCTCTAGGTTGGTCAGGTAGGATTTCCTTTAGTCGGGACTTATAAGTGACCTTCCTGACTACGACTTCGACTTCGAGGTTATGAAACCGGTGGACTACGTTTCTCGACTGAGTAATCTTTTCTGGGACTACGACCCTTCCTAACTTTCGTCCTCCTCTTCCCCTTCTGTCCCCTACTCTACCAACCTACCGTAGTGACTGAGTTACCTGTACTCAAACTCGTTCGAGACCCTTTACCACTTCCTGTACTTTCGGACCTGACGACGTAAGGTACCCCAGTGTTTCTCAGTGTGTGTTGACTGGTTGTTGTTGGTATCCATTATTGTATCATATACGTCCCAAACCATGACACCATGGTATACACCAAAGTCCGTAGGTGCCTCCAAAACCTTGCATAGGGGATCCCATTCCCTCCTGAGAACATAACTTCTTTAAGACTACAATGAGCAGTGTAAAATTACTTTAAGTCTGTTGAATGTGCCGGACACTCCGGGTAGTGTTAGCCGAGGAACTGATGGATAAAGGAGACAGGAGGAGTAGAGACCAAGACGAACACTGTAACTGGAAATCTGACAAGGAGGTAAAGGACTTCGAGTAAGGATGGTGCCCGAAAATAAGAGGTACAAAGACGGGATTGTACGAAGAAAGACTCTGGAACATGTCACACAAGAAGAAATCGTAGGAAGACCAATACGAGTCTAATCAGGCAGAAAGGGGGTGAGCGTAGGACACGTAAAGAATAATAGAATAAGGGTGTGGTCCCGCGATAGTGGTGTCCCTTATAAGAACTACCTACCTATTTAACTAAAAGGAGAGATGACAGGTAAAGTGGAGGTCGTGTATACGTCCTGTCCCGTCCCTAACGCACGGAAAGGTGACGGTTCAAGGTCACAGATCTTCTCATGGACCAAAGAAGACACAAAAAGGAGACGTACGAAAATAACTCTACTAATCCATGTTGGTCAAATATCGGATGAACAATATAAATTGTGTGGTCTTCGTTAAGAGATGTAACACAGGTTATCAAGTGTATTATTCACGAGGTATCTGTAATTAAAGGAAGAAGGATAGAACTGAAGGAAGGACTTTTTGTAAATATGTCCATGGGTACAACACGACATCAAAAACAAATCGACTCTGTCTCGTCCGATAAACTTTCTGAGACTTTCTACATTCGTTCAAAAATTGGAGAGGTCTGGAGTTACAGAAATAGATGTTTTACCCTTGTTATTTTAGACGGAACGGAGTAAATGTCGTAACACGTTCCTGGATTCTTCTATAACCTCGCTTGTAGAGTAATCTATAACCCCACTTACAGAAAATTCTTTTTGTATCGTGACATATTCCTCTTATTTTAAATGTCCTCTTTTCTGCTGTAGTTCAGCAAACATTTCGTTAAACTTTAAGCACTCATTTTTCGATAACCGTGACCAAGAGATGACTCGGTCTGTACAGGATTACAAACAGAAATTATACGGTATGTCAACGGTCACGGATTAAGATCCAACCATGGGACGTTATCGAAAAAAACCACAAAAAAAATGTTGAAAGTCGACATTTTGACCCCAGTTAATAAAAATCGGTAAAGAAGTCGGACAGAGTAATCGTTTCATGAAACTCCATTACTGAACCCGTATAAACTACTAACAAGTAAAACTTTCTACAGTAAAAGTCTGAAAAGACCTTCAAAGTTTAGACGGACACCCTCTAGACAAAATACGGTTTTACAGTAAAGTCTAAGCTCGGATGTATGACGGAATACGCTCCGGGAATATTTACAAAGTGTCGTGGACGTAAAAAATAGTACCGGGAACGAACACTTGAACCTAAAGAACACGAAGTGGAGGTGAGAGACTTTCCCTCTTTCATTATAAAAATTTACCGGAAAAAAGGGTAAGCAGTCTCCTCTATTTTAGGGGGTTAATAAAGGGGAACACGTATCTATAAATATAATTATAAAATTCCTTACCCAAGAAATATCACAATAAGTACTTGGGTACACAATTTAAATTTTGTTTACACAGGATTTTACTTATAAATTAGGTACAAATTATGGACTTTGGTCTAAGTACAACTGAATTAAAGAAACCAGTATTTTCTTTAAATCCTTTACTAAGGTAAAAAAGTAGGTAAGTTGTTTATAAAATTGTCTAAATAACTTATACAGGGTGTAATAGAGAAAATTAGGAATACTATTGTACCGTAACCTCCATAATGATAACAGTAACAGTAAAAGGATATTACACTTACTCTTTTAACTCTATGTTTATCATCCCGATATTCAATATACCGAGAGACGATGTAAAATCCCAGACTCCACACCCGACTTCTATGATGGACTAGGTTTGGGGACCCCATTCGTTGAACCTCCCCTTGGTCTCTACGGTTCTTGTCATCGTTTTTACTCTCTCTTTCTCTGTCTCTCCGTTCCGAAACATCTTTGAACTTCTCCATAATCTAGTCTCTCTTAGACCTTCCTTACTACGATTTCGACTTTGAGGTCATGAAACCGGTGGAGTACTCTTCTCAACTGAGTAACCTTTTCTGAGACTACGACCCTCCCTAACCCCCGTCCTCCTCTTCCCCTGCTGTCTCCTACTCTACCGACCTACCGTAGTGACTGAGTTACCTGTACTCAGACTCACTTGAGACCCTCTACCACTACCTCACTCCGGACCGCACGACGCTAAGTACCCCAGCGTTTCTCAACGTGTGCTGACTCGCTGACTTTACTTGACTTGACTTGACTTGACTTGAAACGAAGTGAAGCCATAGTAGATTCTTAGGGTAGAAACCCTAGAAGTGAAGCCCTAGTAGATTCTTACTGACTACGGACCGAAGATGGGTGTCTGTAACACTAAAGTAACCATATCCCACGTTACACCTTTAGTCTTTAAAAATCCAAAGGGTCTACTAAGATTACATATAGTCTTTAAACCTCTGTGATTATGTCCTCTACACACTACACGACACCTTGACTTTATTAGGTGTGGGGTAAAACAGGTAGGTCCAAAAAACTACAGGGTTACCCAACCCGACCAAATATCCAGAACCCTCCTTGTATTACAAATGTATATCTTTTGTATTCGAAGTACGGAATAGTCTCCTTCTTTACGTCCTTCACAATTACCCCTCTCTCGTCCGAAATCAGTCTGACAAAGAGACTCGGAGCCGAAGGACCAGGGGTCGTACCGTGGGTAGATCATCCAAACAACATTCTTAATTAAGGTTACTTTAATGAAATTAGATAACTATAGTCCCAGAAACCCGAATGGTCAACCACGATCGTCATTTCTTGGGTGGACGGTTACGTCCTCTGTTTTCTCTGTGTCCAAGTCAGGGACTCAGTCCTTCTAGGGGACCCCCTCCCGTACCGTTGCGTGAGGTCATAAGAACGGACCTTTTAGGGTACCTATCTCTTCGAACAGTCCGGTATCCCGGTGTCTCAACCTGTGTTGACTTCACTGAATCGAATGTACGTAGGTCTAAGAATCGGTCATTAGGCCCTTTTTTCTATTATTCAATTTTGTCCATATCGTCTATCGTAAAAGGTTTCTACCGGTTGATAAGAGTAGGGTACACCAGATGAACCTTACAGTAGACTCCGTCCTACGTACGACAAACGAGAACTTGTACCCACGTATAAACATTTAGGAGACTACCCATCCAAGGTCACCTTTCCTGTGCACACTCAAATCTAACATTTTCCGTTATGTTGAAAATGATCCGAACGAGAAAAATGACTAGGGAGCCCTCAGGTCTTGACTAAACATTCTTGAGACTGAGGAGACTTCGGTGATACGATCTCTCTGGTACACCTCTTCGGTGTGTCTCTCTCCTTTTCTACAGGTTTGTAGGGGACAACACGGTCGACTTTCGACTATCGTAGAAGAGTGGAAGGGAACGGTCCACACTTACGTGATAGGATGTGTACTGAGGGGCGGGGACTGGAAGGTCGACGGTGTCGACGTGTCTCATGTCGTCTCCTCTCGACAGGGTGGTTCTTCCCGGTTTTTACGTCTAAGTAATCCTTTTTAGTCATGATCACGATGAAAGGGCCGAAGGGACTACCGAGTCTGTCATTTCTTAGACGGACGTTACGCCCGTCGGACCCAAGTTCGGGACCCAACCCTTCTAGTGGACTTATTCTTTTACTGATGGGTGAGATCATAAGACCGGATCTTTTAAGGTACCTGTCTCCTCGGACCTTCCGGGTACCCCAACGTTTCTCAACCTGTTCTTATTTGTATTAGACATGTCTGTAATTTATTAAATAAAGTTTTATTTATATTAAAAAAATTTTAGTCAGAAGAGTAGATGTCGGGTCCCGAAGAGAACCTCCCGTATCGGGTGACTGGTCTGGGGACCGTACTTGGTATATATATTTCGTAAAAATTTACAAAAAGTCACAGTCTAAGAAATTTTATCTTACACACAAAATTGTTGTGAAATTTACAAATGGTGAAGGAAGATAGGAAATATCACAGGATAAGGTTGAATTAGGTTGTAAAATAATCCGTCAAGTGAATACAATAGTCCAGAAAGGTTTCGTAAGTTGAATCTAAAGTATTTTTATTTATGAGAAAAACACTTATATAACGTAGTGACACGTACAATGAATCATCTAATGTCCTATTTTTATTGTTCATATTAAACTTATTTGTTTATTGTACCACTCGTACATTAAGTAGGTTGCATTTACGTCCATATACCCACAAGATTTCTTTTTAGACGTTCGGTAAGTACCAGAAATTTCAATATCTATGAAATCATTCAAATCAATAATCTGAATGACTTTCTTATCTTTAAGACAAGTAGATTGTCAGAAAAATTCACTAGTATTATACATATTTTCGTGATCGTAAGTCATCCGTGAGTAATTTACGATCAAAGAGCTTGGTAATTTAGGATTAAACGGTTTTTGGAACGAACGTTTATCAGGGACCGTAGTTTATAGTCGTCTATTAAAATTGTTTCATCGGAACCTATCGGTGAATTTAAAGTATGATAAAGTCTTTTACGTAATGTAAAGAGAAATACTTTTTAGTAAAGGGCATCCAATCTCAAGTCTAATCCACGTATTATAAAAGTTTAGTGAACGATTTTTATTTTAAGTAGTACTGTTCGGAGAGATTATGACATTGATGGTTTACGAGAATGGGAACCTTTCGTCTCGATGAGTACGTCGGGACTCTGGGACCTGAAAGAGAGTCAAGTCAAGTTAAGTCAACGAGTCAGTACAGACTGAGACGCTGGGGTACCTGACGTCGTGTGGTACGAAGGGACAGGTAGTGGTTGAGGGCCTTGAACGAGTTTGAGAACAGGAAACTCAGCCATTACTGTAGGTTGGGTCTCTTTAGAACCTTGTTGGCATTTCTCCTATCTCCCAGGTTGTAAGACCTTTTCCGTGATTTAAAATCCTCCTCCACACAATAAATGATGGTTCAAATAGTATTGTCTTAGTTCGAAAGTAGTCGCGTATTGAGACACTGCGGGGAGGTTTCGGTAGGACGTGTGTTGGTGGTCCCGTTAGTGGGTGTGGGAATTTCGACTACCACAGTCTTGAGATGTCACCAAGGAGTCGTGGACGTTTAGTTCGACCCGGACTCCTTGAACCAAATACTCCCAGAAATCTTAAAAAAATTAATGTGTCCGTGTGTGCATAAGAAAAAGCGACACCAAACAGTGTCCCATAACTGAGATCAAGGGACACGACATGTCGTCCTGGAACGACAAATAGGTAAGATATGTATTATCAAACGTCGACGATTAGGGTTTGAGGGTCAAGAAGGAAGGCGGGGAAGAGAGGGAACCGTCGGTGTTCAGACAAGAGACACAGACGTCCAGAGAAAGATAAAACATCGGACCAAGTAAACACAGTATAAAAACTAAGGTGTATTTTCACTATAGTATGCTATAATCCGTAGACTGAATGAAGGGAAGTATGACATTACAGATCCAGGTAGGTACAACGACGTTTACTGTAGTAAAGTAAGAAAAAATACCAACTCATTATAAGGTAACACATGTACATGGAGTAGAAATAGGTAAATAGACAGGTAGCTGTTAATCTAACAAAGACATAGGATCGATAGCATTTATCAAGACGATACTTGAATCCCCAAACACATAGACAAACTTTCTGTCAAACAGACCCAAATACACATCCTCATCCCCAACAACCTAGTATACCGTTGACATCGAAAAACTCTTTTGAGGTATGACAAAAGGTGTACCGACGTCGTTAAATGTCACTGGTGACGTAACTCATTTGACGGATTCAAGTGTGTTCCCGTTTCACCAGTCCGACTTTAAACTGGGGTTCCGAAGCCCAGGTTTCGGACTCGAGAATAGGTAATGTAACTTATCTAAGAGGGATTTTGGGGTCCCGACCCGGGTCGTCAAAAGAAGACCGGGGGATCGTGTATCAAAAATTCTGTCGCGAAAGATGTGACGCAACATTAATGGACGAAGGTACAGACAGAGGGGGTGATTCAATATTTTAGAGACACTTGCACTTGGTGCAAGACGAGGAGGAAAACGAAAACCTGGTACGTGTATATATGTACGTGGGTCTTTGGTGAGTTATGTATAATTTATTCACCCTCTTTCACGGTGGTAAAGTGTCTACTTCTGACTAGAAGTAGGTTCTCTTTCGGACCGAGTAACAAGAGAGACCGAAGAAAGATGACATTATTTATACAATTGTTTCAAATCACCTTCCGCACTAGTGAAACCTACTTCCAGTCCCTCTAGTAGTGTTTTCTTACCCTTTAACATATCTATCTATTTCCGTGATACTCTTTACAATGTGTATCATACTTTACATGTAAAAAAAAGTAAAACATAAGTACTAACGTGACAAATATCCGTACGGACTCTTGGTTCATATAGGATATATGTCAAATTGGATCAGGTAAACAAATAAGTTGTTCATAAAAACTCGGTTCGGGATACCGAATAGGATCTTTTATCCCTATTGTTCTGTGTCAAGAAAGGTAGTTCCTCGATTGCCAGTTATTACTTCGACTTACTTATCTATCCACCAAATATTATACTGCAACCGGTCATAATGGATCGTTAATTCTCGGTCTTGAATCGTCCGTCAGTACCGAGACATCCTTTCATAAATCGATCTTTCTTTACAGGATAATATTCTCTACTTTCACAAACACAAGTACTTCTTGTAGTAAACCCGTTTTCAGGACCCGAGATTAGGACTCTTGATCATCGTGGAACTCATGAAGTCAATCGAACAACCTCTGAGTCAAAAGAGCAGAATATCTTTGAGATGTATTTTGTATACCGTGAGACATCTTTAACGTCAAACTACCGGTTGTCATTATAAAAATCATGTACATTTGAGGTCGTTCAATAAACTGTAAAGAAAAAGAGACGGTACTAAAGGAACCGGTTTCTAATCTGGATACTTAGACTTATGATTTAATAACCCAACCAATAAAAGGTACCTTATTTCGATCCGTCATGGTAGAACACTACGGAGGAACGAAGGATCCGACCCCCCGGTCCGGTGACAGGAGGAATGAATAGAAAGTAAAGGGGTGACTCGTGTCCGATGTTGGAGGGAAGAGGATCTGGGCTACGAAGGGAAGAATCATGGGGTTGTCAAGGTCCACAGTCTCGTAGGTCTTAGTAATATAATATATAAATTCCTATACAAGTACAAGACCGTGAGGGATCTTAGGGAAACAAAAATAGACGGAGTTTGTGATTCCCAAGACTTCCTCTTAATAAAACAACCTTACCGGGTGAACGGAATACTTCTCACGGAGGAGGAAAAAAAAAAAAAGAGTTGACAACTTAAGGTAGTACTTATATTTGCGAAGATATATCCTACATAGAAAGATCGATTTATGAAAGGGTGTCTCAGTACTTCGACTTGAAGAGGGATTTTGAAGACTGGACTCGAACATTATAAGAGACCTTGTTTGTTACCCTGTACTTTCAAGTATGAAGGATTACCTTTGTTTTTCACTTGGGTATAAATATTTTAATCAAGTAATGTATAACAGACAGGAATTTATTCCAAACCAGATAAATCGTTTATATCTATTTACCTCTTCTTACTCCCCTCTACCTGAACAAAAGTACCAACACATTTACCTTCGTTGGGTCTTCTTGACGACTAAAAGGACCGTTTTCATAGGATGTTCAATACTGTGGACTTAGTAGTTCACAGTCTTAGAACAAATTAAAATAATGTATGAACACTCTCGTACGCTAATATTTAAAAGTTTTATATCCAAACCGGGAAACTTAACGAGTCTAAAGAGTCATAATAGTTATGAGGTCATAAAATTATCCTCTTTTTCGTTCATTTATGAACTTGATCTAGTTATAGGGTAATTACACCAATGAATATTTTGACATTTGTATGTTTATAGAATTACAAAAAAGGGATTTATGAAGGATTTTAGATAACTACACGTAACAAGAAAATACAACTATCATTTAGACACTTGTGTAAATATAAAGAACTCTTATCTTTGACATAAAAAGAGAGAGACGACACCTGTAGAACAGAAATTCTTATGTCATCTGTATATACCGATTATACGAATTTCCTTTTATATATCTTTGCCTATCTCCCCATTCACAATGAACCTCTACTATCTCTAGTTCCAGTTATGTCTGTTGAGGTACCTATAAGTTCTATGAGTCTAGTCTAGTCTACCCGAAGGGTCTACCACGATCACCATTTCTTGGACAGACGGTCACGTCCTCTGTATCTCTACACCCAAGTTAGGGACCCAGTCATTCTAGGGTACCACTTCCTTTACGTTGGGTGAGGTTATAAGAACGGAACTTTTAGGGTACTTGTCTCCTCAGACCACTCGATGTCAGTATCTCAACATTTCTCAATCTGTACTGACTTTCCTGAATCGTACGTACGTATCTAGTTTACGTAACTACCGTTTCCGTACTAAAGTACATCGGAGTGAAACATATTAAATGACTCGTGGAGTTTCCCGAAGGGACCAACACGACCACCATTCTCTACACCCAAGTTAGGGACCCAGTCCTTCTAGAGGACCTTTTCCTTTACCGTTGGGTGAGGTCACAAGAACGGACCTTTCAAGTACTTGTCTCCTCTGGTCACCCGATGTCCGGTACCCCATCGTTTCTCAACCTGTACTGACTCGTCGACTCGTGTGTGTCGTGTGAGTTTCACAATCCTTAACAGAATTTCCAAAATCTATACACCGACTATTATACTATTATCGATGATAAACCCTTATGAAATGGGTACAACCCGTTACACTTTTGACCAAATAGTAAATTAGAAGTGTTGAGACAGAAATCAACTAAGGGATCTTAGTTTCCGAATTCTTCCCCTAACAATGTGTTTACTAACTACCCCTATACGTGTCGGTTGTAAATCCCGTCGATTCCCTTCCATGGGTCGAGTCCTTGGTTGTCGTAGATGATATGTGAGAAACCACTTCGATAACGGGGGGGGGGGAAAAAAAAAAATTACTCCTTTAATACTATGCTTTCACAGGTTCAGTAAAAATCGTCTAATCCTAAACTAGGGGCTAGACAGACTGATGTTCAAGAACTGGTGAAACGGAGGTGATATTTACGTTAGACTCACCATCGAAGGTTGAATGCAGGACATGTCTCAGGTCTTCATTGTTTCTCTTCGTATACTACTTGAAGGGTCTCTCCAGTTCCTGAAGTCACGAAGGACCTCTTTATTTCGTTTGGGAGGGACGAGACACGTAATCTATCTCTTCTGACAGGAATTTGGGTTTGAGTATTTCCGTTCCTTCTTCCTAAAATCACATAAAAAACGACGTCTTAAATTAAAGAAACACATGGTATTTATATTTACATACTTGTACGATTCGTTTTACCATTCTCCTCCCATAAAAAAGATTCATTTTTATACAGGGATTAATTTAGTTCGACCATTGTCGAAACGGAGAGAAGGGGACCTTACTGGGAGGTGTCCGGAATCTTCAACTCTCTGGTCATGGCAAAAGGAATATCGACTGGACAGGAGTTTGACGTACCCGGTCTTGGACCGACTCCCAGTTGTTTCACAAGACCCTTCTCTTGGTCGGATCCTCAGGTAAGATCAACAGAGGGACCGAGACGGTGAATGAATGGTCCCCTGAGTCTGTCGTACAGAGACCTGAAATGACAGAGTAGACATCTTTTTACATAGACATCTGTAATAGACGGGATCAGGGGACGAAGGAGACGAAAATTGACGATAGTAGGAAACAAGAGACGTTATGTCTAAAAGAGAAAACGTACTGAGATAAAGGGGTCGGATGTAACATCCGTGAAGGATCGGTTTCAATGTAAAGAGCTTGTAGGTGGAACTACTTGTAGACGTAAATGTAACTTGAGTAGATTTTACCGAAAAGCGAGACAGAGTTCTCCATATATCCCCCAAGGGACCATTGAGTCACCATTTCCTAGACGGACGTTACGCCCTCTGGGTCGAAGCTAGGGACCCAGTGCTTCTAGAGGACCTCTTCCTTTACTGTTGAGTGAGGTCATAAGAATGGACCTTTTAGGGTACCTGTCTCCTCGGACAACCGGATATCAGGTACCCGAGTGTTTCTCAGCTTATGTTGAACCACTGATTTGCTGTTGTTTCACCATATAATATGTCTTTACACTGTTAAACCCTACCTTGGTCAGTTTATACACGTAGTGTTAAGATTAAGGTTTGTGATCGGTTGTCAATACTTCACGTAAGTCGTAAAACTAAACATGTAATTCCTTTAAAATTCAGTAGAAACCTCTCCTGTGAGAACAAAAAATTGATGTACCCTTTGTCAGTAAAGTGTCTCGTGGATGGAGAGAAACAGGGGTAAACCTTTCCTACCGAAATAAAATGTACATTAAACTCAGTAGTGGTAGAGTCTATCACAGCTTAAACCTACTATCTAGTATAGTGGAACATTTTACTTTGATAGTACGACTAGAAAGGAAAACCTTAAAATACGTAGTGGAAGAGGAATTTATAGATCCCCCTTTTGTCATTTTCATACTCTTTGCTCCCTTGAGAGACGAGGAAACTAAGTCGAAATCATAACACTAATCTACTCACAAACGGAACAGTGTCTAGTTAATAAAACTCCTGAGTCTTACAGAACGACACAGAACTTAACACGACTACCAAAAATTCATCCGGTATTTTTAAGGACGCTTACTAAACAAATTAATAACAGAACGAGGAGTAAATGTAAAAATAGATTTTGAGACTCTTGACTTTAGACATAAGTCAAGGTAAAGGACACTCGATGTTAAGCGGAACACCTCTCTTTATAGACCTGACACGAAACACCTACCTTATTATAGTCGGTTCCTCTCACTTTACAGACACCCTAACAAGACCACCGGTCTCTGTATCGAGAAAGAACGACCTAAAAGATCCTAAATCCTACGATAAACTACGGAACTGAGAAATTGTAGTGACCTCAGTAGTAGTTCTCAAATTTACACAAGTCCGAAACGAAAAGACCTAATCTGGTATACTTTTACTCTCTAAGAGGAAAAAAAAAATCCTTCCGGTGTTTTCGTGGAGAAATAAATAAGTAAATAACCGACGCTACCCAGAAACTGCAACGGACTCCCGTAGAGAGTAACACCGCTCAATTCCGATGACAGATCAATGTCACACGTCCCAGGAGTGACGTCACCGAAGGGACCAAAACCTCGTACTCGAGATCCACACGTCCGAAGTCAGCAACGACGTGTGTCCGAGTTATCAACACCACGTGTACCCGAATCAACGGGACACCGTACACCCTAGAAGGACCTGGTCCCTAGTTTGGGGACAGGAAACGTAACCGTCCGTCTAAGAAATGGGAACTTGGTGGTCCCATCAGACTCTCAATCCCCAAGACTGAGTGACATAATGTTCTGAGAAGCCCCTCGAGAGCGGAGAGACAACGTATTCATTGGTTTACTATTCATCATGAAAGTCGAGTAGTATTCTGGAATGACCTCTTTGGAAGTCATGGTAGGGAAAAGATAACGTCTTTGACATCACACGTTCTCACCTTTCTTACAATTTTTTACCACCTTGTGACGAAATATTTGTAAAGACACATCAAACTATGTTCACGAAAACTTTAAGACCTCAGAACTGACTATGCTTTTGACACTTCTTCATTTTAAGACCCCCCACTTTTCGACGTCAACGTTTTCTTTGTTTCGTTTTGTACGGACTCTATGCAGACAGGGTTGACGGTTCTAACGAGAACAACTACTTTTGTACTACTCACACGTGACCTCAGTCTAAGCATCCTCCCTTTTTTGTGTCTAGTAAAGAGGTCGGAGCGGTACCTCTGACTCAAAGTCACGCCACAGACGGGTTCCTGAAGGTACTCAGTCATCGTCTAGCCCTGTTCTCCATCGTTTAGAACTAAGGTTTAGGTTACAAGAAAACGGGAGTTTGGTGATATTTACACTGTTTAATAGAATAATCAAATCGGATCAAGTCGTAAAGGAGTTCACACCCTACAATTATCCACAATGTACTTTATTATCAAAGTACCAGTTTACTGATATCTTTTACGACAATTTATTTTAATTTGTGTAAAGAAGTAAAGTCCGAAGAGACTTGAAGATTATACAATTATATATAACACCGAGAGTTTCTTCCTCTAGTTTATCTGTCGTAAAGGTTTGAATAAACTGGTATCTTTGGAGAAAAGGTGTCTTATTGAGTGCTTTCTGTGAAATTCTTCAACACCGGAACGACCATTTTAAATTATAGAAACATGATCAGTTTTGTGACTATCCTTAATATTAAGTTGGATCTACCAAATTTACTCCTCCGATTGTTTCTCTGAATGTCTCTAGACTCCTCTCAATTTCTTTGGTCATCACCTACCACTTCCTGGGTCCGTCCCCATTCGTTACGTTCTTTGTGATGGTGACGAAATTCCTCGTTCCTCTCCTCGGAGCACGTTCAAGGTCTCACCTCGACCCCGACAACCACCCTGGATCGGAGAGTGTCCTTACACCGATGATGGTCCCCACGTCACTATTTCATCCCTCCCTCGTACTTTCGTTACCCCTTTTGTATAGGGTTGACGAAAGAGGAGAAGGGGACACTAAGACACCCACAGGGTGGTAACCGGTGTACACTGATCTTCGGTCAGTCACTACATCGGACCGACAACATCAACATCTAAGTAGGAGAGTTTGGGTCTCTACACGGTACACGGGTGGATCCGTGAGTGTATACAACCGGTAAAGAAAATTCAAAATGTCGTCAGGACATTACATCCTTAGTATGGGTGGGAGTTTACTTCTTTGACTGTATTTGAGTCCGTCAATCATTGTCTACCTAAGTCGTGGTCCAAATAGACAGACGGAAGGTAAATTTGTGTAACGACTCGATCTTTTATAGTCTGAAAGTTACTTTCGAATTTCTTGAACGTTCTCCTCAAAAAGTAGAAGTTAAAGCTCGTTAAAGTAGAATAGCCATTGTGTTAATTAGGAGATTGTCTAACTTATCGAAATTAAACCTTCCCGAAGAAAACCTTCCCGAAAACGTCCTCTGGAGTAAAATAAGTAGAGACATTGGGGTCTGGAATCGTGTCACGGGTCGTAACTCAATTATAAACACCTTATTTACGTTCTTACTTACGAACTCACTCACTTGACACATAGTCGTAAGGTTCCTACAAAAGAGTCTCGAGACAACCCTATCTCAACCGGATAGTCAGATAAAAATTGACAAGACCGAACGAACTTTACCCTTAAAAAGGTATAACTCGTAGACGAGTACGAAAAAAAGAACCTGACGATACTATGGAGAGAGGAATGTCGGGAGTTTATGTGTATCATTTATGTGTATCATTTATGTGTGTACACACACGTGTGTGGATATGTAACAGAACGACGGAGGTAGAGACGGTGTAATTAGAAAAGACAAATCCCGGTGAACTAGATACACTAAATGGAAATATTTCATAACTGTCACTTCTAAAGGTTTGGTATACAGTTTCAAAGGGAGTTATAGGATATCACATCGAGGGACAACGAGTAGTCGAATTATGGATAGACAACTTAAATTAACCTTTCATGTTAAAGGTAGGATTTTGAGGTAAAAAAGACATGAGATCAAGGTTACTTGGAAAGAGGTAGTTGATAAGGTCCTACTTGGGAGCCTAGTCTAGTCCAACCTTAAGAAAGACATTCTTCGACACTCGTACGAAGGGAGGTGTGGAAATAGGTACGTACAAGGAGTGTCTTTACGGGAAAGAGAAAGGACACCAGTACGTAGATAAGTAAGTAAGTGAGTGCGTGACTCGAGAAATGGTTTACAGTTCGTACAGTTCGATTTCATCTATGGTTCTTTTTACAGGGAACGAGAGACACTGCACGTTCTAGAAGGTACCCTTGGACTATGTGAGTTGTTCCTGTACAGAAGAATACGGGTCTCAGGCTCAGGGGTTTTGACTCTCTTACTCTGCAGGTGTCGTTACGTTTTCGTATTTCTCCAAATAACGATCGAGATCAATCCCGGGTCCAGAGTAGGTCGTGTCACCTTAGGCTGTTCTCGGGGTTCGAGACTTAGTGTAGATGAAAATATGTCTGCCAAGAAACAAGGACATTGTCGTATCGACTAACCGATTTGGTATGGGCGCCCGGGCCCTGAAAATTGGAGCGTAAGGATAGGCCTAACCGAGTCCAGACCGCACCCGCCCCCTGATACCCCTAAAAAAGACTAACCAGTTCGATATGACGGACGCCCTCAAGGGTCACGGAGTCGAAAGGATCTGTGATTTGGAGTCCGGATCGGACGGGGAATCTCGGACAGGACCGAGGTCAAACCAGGATTGTCAGACTTACTACGTTATTTTCGTACTCCAGTTTTATCTCTCGGTCCTTCGGGGACCTTAAGTCCTTGTCACAGATAAGATTCACGGGTCATGGAACACCCTCGAGTTGTTTACATGAACATCTTACTTACTGGTTTACTTCATCGTAAACTAGATCCGAAATTTCTTACAGAGGGAATTCTTGGTCGTGTTTCAGAAGAGGGACAGATAAGACTGTATTTTACGAGAATGTTCCGAGTTTTACAAGATAGGTTGAACGACGGAACTTAACAAGACATAAAATACGAAGGTTATTGTCACACTCGTAATCAATCGGTACTAGTATTGAATGTTAAGAAAAAAAAAGAAGTATATGGTAGATAGTGACACGATCCATTTGTTATTTACACTCTTTTACCAGACCCTAAGTTAACTTAACTAAGATTATCTTGACTTTACAAACATATATGTATAGGTAAACCTTTATCATTCAAGTTTACTGTAACATCCCAAAGATTGTACCCAGGTAAAATCCACTTGAAGGACTCCGTTACACTCTTTTCCGGACCTCTAGAAAAATGTTATGTCTAAGACTCAGACACTCCATTAAGGACACGAAGAAATAAGGATTCATTACCACTATAACCCGTTACCTGGTGTGAAAGTCACAGTTCTATCAACTCCTTTCTCCTTGTCCTTCATTGTGAACAAGTCAATTAGAATATAGAGTCCGTGACATGTTCCGAGAGACTTATATAATTGAGTTACTAAAAGTATAATATAAGTATCTGTCAATTCAAATCTAATGTACTACTGTAAAATTTTATATGTCTAAGGGGCCTACGTTAAAATCTGTAAGACTATGTCTCCCAGAAGTCATCTCTTCTTAGTTATTAAAAAAAATTTCGAGGTTCCACTAAGACTATGTGACACCATCAGTCTTAAGACTCTTACCGAAAGTCCCCGTGACGAAAATACATTAAAGGAGGGGAGACTTACACCAACATTGGATACTTATGTTACTCTACAGTAAGAGTGTCAATACAGTAAAATATACCATTTTCCACCTAATACACTCAGATTCGATTAATGTGCCGGAGAAATTTTCGTCTCAAAAGAGACCAAACACCATTTTGTTCTTAAACCTCTCCAAAGTTTTCAGTCTTCAGTTACGTGATGTAACGACTACACCTCTCCCAGCACTTACCTTACGTTCAACGGAATCCCTGACTCGAGTCACGGGGGGTCGTCGGTGGTTCCTCTGCCCTTGGAGTCCAGATGTTGGTGTACCTCGACCTGAGACGGTTGTTGGACTTCCCCGCATCTTCGTCTAAGGAGGGTCTCGAAGACGTATTTTGGGTCAGACCGACTACGGGACTGACTCTGGGATTCGTCTCTTGAGTCGGTTTAGACGGGTCTGAAGAGTGGATGTCTTGAGACTCTTTTACTTACCTACAACGAAATTCGACCGTTTACACCATTAAACAATACGTCTTTGGTTTTTGCTTACGTTTTTGTGAGTCCGAGTCGTCACTGATATAATATATTGCACTAGGAGGGACCTTGAGACTATGGATTTATAATAATAGGGGTGTAGTACCTACTGATCCACGTAAGTCTCTCGAATAGAAGAAAAAGATGTATTAAACTTAAATATATATGTACATACATGTATATATATACATATATATATATATATGTGTGTGTGTATATATATTCATAAAAAAAGAGGTTTCAAAGGATTAAGAGTATTTTTTCTCCCCTACCTCACCCTTTAGTTCGTATATCCTTTAACCCTCTGACCTTCTTCGACTTCTTCTTTCTGGGGTCAGTCATGTGTACCCTTTCAACTCAGAATGAAGAGACTACACGGGTGTCTTTAACGTTTGAGGTCAGACGAGAAAGATATTCTCTCAACTGACCAAACTTTTCTATTCTCTCCCGACCCTATAAGAAAGTCCGAATTACATCGACGTCAAGTACCTGACCTCCACAGACCTGGTAGTCGGAGAGAACTGTAACCGAGACTTCCAACCGTTAACTTTAGTCACCTAGTCCCCCGACCCTTGTTTCGACCCGAACCAGGAACTGGTCCCAAAATGTAGAAGGAACGAGTGATCTCTATTTCTCTTGTATATTCTTTCCGACGTTACGACAAAGTAGGTTCTTGTCGTTAATTTCACACTCCTACTACCGACCCCATATTTTACGACTCTGAGTTACTTCAAGATAGGAGACCGTTAACTTAGTCCTCTTATATTAAGACGGTTTCCGTACTCCACACTACACTCGAACGGAATTGGACCGGAAGAGTAAGTCAAAACGGAGACAAGAGAGTCTGTGACTGATTCCTTTCACTTGTCCTTCTGGGTAGGTAAGTGAGTAAATAGACAATACGGATGAGTGTATAGTCTGAGTGTGAGAACACAGGTCAACCTATGTCTCCGTTGACCTGAAGTAATCTGACGTCAAATTTGGGTTTTTGGAAGAAGAGAAGTCTTTTTTATTTTTCTTTTTAGATAGGGGTTAAGACTAGGCTAGAAAACTTTTGTCAAAAACTCAGATAATTAGACAAATGTATCCACTTAAGGTTTTCATGAATCATTTTTAAGACGTTTTTTGGGAAGGTTCTTACTTAATACATAGAGAAGGTTCATCCCCGACGTGACTGAAGTGGGTGACTTACAAGTAAGTACAGTAAGTAAGTAAACGAGTCTCTTATATGTGGGCACCTTTGAAACTACACGATGGGTCCCTCCGTTTGCATGTTTCCACTTTCTTTGTTTCAAAAAAAAGACTTTTTAATCGTGTCCACTGGTTTTTGACAATTGTCATCACCGTGTAAATTGCACGTCTCATTAGATTACCTCCCTTTGAATACAGGAATCGGCACTTGAGCAAACACATTTATATTGGATTTTGGGTCTCCTGGCACGTCCCTCTAAAAAACGACCCGACTCGAAAAAGAACAAATTAGCAGAACATTTCGGGAGTGAAAGGTAAAGACGTCGGTGAGGTAGTCCTTAAAACTACTTGACCCCCTGTCTTTCGGATAGACATACATTTTTTCGACTCCATAACGTCTCACGGAAAACCTAAAAAGGAGACTGTTCACCAACCGTAGACGATTGTTGTGAAGAAAAGAACTCGAAACATTGTAACGGTCTGACTTTTGACTCGAAACTTTTTCCTCTTCCTCGACAATTGTTTACGGAAACAATAGAGACCTTAACTAATAACATGTCACCAAGCGTCCCTTTTCTTTTCTTTTTTGAACTACACATAGAACAGAGTTATAAATGGACGAGGAGGGTCCTTTATAACACGATTCTCTTTAGGGGACGTCATGTTGTTTACAGTTGAACGGATTCTATTGACTACGTTAGGTGGCTAGCTGACAGGAAAAGAGTAGACACCTTTGTCATACTATTCTGGGGTCCTTCTTAAAGAATAATTCGCGAACCTCTAGAAAACTTAGACTACCGACGGACTTTACAACACATATGTAGGAGGGGAAGAAAGTAAATTCTTTATAAAAAACTTTGGAAGATACACGGTTCGGGAAAAGACCTGAGAACCTTTTATGATCACTTTCTTTGTTTGGGTTTGGTCTTCCCAGAAACACCTCTAATACCGACCACTTCCTGCCCTTCTAAGATGTTCGTTAAGACCATGGACTACTATTCGGTTCTAACGTCCCATGGACACGATACTCCTTCACCACATCCTCTAGTTTCTATCGGTAAAAGTCTTTCGTTATAAGTTTGATTTTAGTCTTTGTGTCCACCCTCAATCCCAATGGATCAGTAAACCCCTCCCTACTTACTCCCCTGGTCATTTTTTATTCCTCTACCGTAAAAAGTTTTGTTTCCCATATCGTGTATTTTTTTTTCAAGATCCACTTTCTCTCGTACGTTCAACGAGTTGAAGAGATTCAGAGTCACAGGAGTAGAAATTTTACCCCTATTACTATTTTGGGTATACATATCACAACACTTTACCGTTGGGTGAGGTCATAAGAACGGACCTCTTAGGGTCCCTGCCTTCTCGGATCACCCGACGACAGATACCCCAACGTGCCTCAACCTGTGCTGACTTCGCTGAATCGTCGTCGTCGTCGTTCCCAATTAACCTATCAGGTAATTTCGTAAATCAAGTCACAAATAATCATTGTACTTTACAATCGATCATAAATAAGTAGAAAAACTCCTTGGTTCTTTTTAAGTTCCAGTCCTATCACCCCGAAGAACTCAAAAGAGGGTCACAACATGTGGTCCGAAGGAGATGTCGATCTCGAATCCGATACACCATGTATTCTTTGAGAGGTTACATCTCTATGTCGTTTATAAACAACAAAATACATAGACTGAATTTACTAGTCAAGAAACATCTGTACACAATACAGAATAAATACGGTATAGTTGTGTACATTATCTCACGGACCGTGTTTTATCAAAAGTTATTTATAAAGTACTCATTTACTTATTTATCTTCTCTAATCTTTGTTATCCTATCCTATTCTATCTTAGGATAACTTAGAACCCCGACTCGATTCACAAGATCCTTCAAGTTTCTTATCGAGAAAGTAAGTAAGTGATCCTACAAATAAAACGTCACCAATAATCTTTTGAGACGACGAAGTCCGGTGATTTTCAAACTTTGTAGTCTTTTCATTCTTCGTGTGAGTAGGATCTTGAGAAGGAAGAGCATAGAATCTCATTTACACCCCGTAATACAAAGAAGAGATATGGAGGGCGCTCCGTTTTTACATATCGATCTCCCATAACGTACAAGTCAGTAAGTCGGCACAGACTGACAAACGCTGGGAGACCTGACATCGGGTGGTCCGAAGAGATAGGTACCCTAAAAAGTCCGTTCTTATGATCTCACCCGACGGCAAAGGTAGAGGTCCCCTAGAAAGACTGGGTCCCTAGTTTGTGTATAGAGGACACGGAGAACGTAACGTCCACCTCAGAAATGGACAACTTGGTAGTCCCTTCGGATCTCACAGTAATGTACTGTTTTTTTTAGATTCTGGAGGTTTTATCTTTGGGAATAATATAACGATGAAGTTCTTAATATACATATGTTAAAAACGTTATTCGTATAACTTCTATCAATTTTATACGGGTATCATTACCGTAGTGACTGAGTTACCTGAGTTCAGACTCACTTGAGACCCTCAACCACCACCTGTCCCTCCGGACCGCACGACGCTAAGTACCCTAGTGTTTCTCAGCCTGTGCTGACTCGCTGACTTGACTTGACTTGACTTATTGGAACCACTTCCGAAGGGATCACCGAGTCTATCATTTCGCAGACAGACGTTACGTCGTCTGAGACCAAGCTAGGGACCCAACCCTTCTAGGGGACCTCTTCCTTTACCGTCGAGTGGGGTCATAAGAACGGACCTTTTAGGGTACCTAGGACCTCAGACCATCCGATGGTAGGTACCCCAGTGTTTCTCAGCCTGTGTTGACTCGCGGAAGTGAAGTGTTATTGGAACCACGGAAACACGAAACAAAATTGATATGTAGATAGCACATGTTAGATGATAGTAATTGGAACAAGATTTGTACCCTTCTAACTCCGAGTAGTATCGGTTCCCTTGACAGGTCCCATCGTGTCAAACAGTCTCCATATCGACAATGAACCTAGGACTGACACGACACGAATCGGAGAGTCAGTACAACGTTGGGGTACCTGACATCGGGTGGTCCGAGGAGACAGGTCCGTTCTTATGAACTCACCCGGCGGTACGGGAGGAGGTCCACTAGAAGGGTTAGGTTCCTAGTTTGGGTCCAGAGGGCTTAACGTCCACCTAAGAAATGGTGGACTCGGTGGTCCCTTCGGGTTTATCCTGGACACCCACGTCCCTGTTCTTCCTTACTTACGGAAAATCTCTATTTGATACTTCGGGAACAATGGAACACACACACACACACACACACACACACACACACACACACAATCAGCGAGTCAGTACAGGCTGAGAAACACTGGGGTATCGGACCACCAAACGGCAGATACCCCAGCGTGTCTCAGTCTGTGCCGACTTCCCTGTCGTCCTCGTCGTCCTAACATCGGACGGTCCGAGGAGACAGGCACTTTAAGAGGTCCGTTCTTAGGACCTCACCCAACAGTCAAGGACGAGGAACGATGGAAACCCAAACAATTTGTAGAAGTGAAATACGAAATCTAATCTAAGATAACAGAAAGAGGATCTAGATTATCAAGAGGGAGTAAACAGGTAAATAGACTTAGGACGAGAGTGAACCCCAAAGACGATTTCAAAATGGAGGAGGTTCGAGGGAAGGACTTATTCGGTTCGGTCTACTAATGGGGTAGGAGACCTGGGATGAAAAGTCGGTAATCTAAACGTAGTGACCGAATCACGAAACGTTTATGACATGATACATGTATCAATGTAAAAAACAAATAGAGGAGTCGAGTTATATTTTGGTGGTTCATAATCAGGACTTTCGGGGGAATGAGACTCAAGTTTAGAATTGAGGTAGTGAGCACTCGACACAGAGGTAAACGTGTAATAAAATAAAGAGAACACGAAGTCAAGGAGAAAATTTTACACCTTTGTCATGATGGGAGAGTATCCCAATAATAACATTCCTCTTTCACTCAATCATCTACAGTTTGTAGTACCCTCCGAAGTCATCAACGATTGATGAAAGAGTCCGGTTATCAAATTCTGTATCTTGAGTAAGAAGTTTAATTCGACTTAGACTCCTTTCTTTCATGATCTCAAAATAAACAAAATGGGTGGACGGACCCCTGTTGGGAGTGGGGTGGTCTTAGGAAACTCGAGGTTTCTAGTAGGTTGTAAGAAATATCTTACTTTCTGTCTCCGGATTTACCCACTTGACTGAATAGATTCGAGTGTGTCGATTAGTAACCGTCACTCCAGACCGGAGTCCCGAAGGGACCATCTAATCAGTCATTTCTCAGACGTACGTTACGTCCTCTGTACCTAAGCTAGGGACCCAACCCTTCTAGGGGACCTCTTCCTTTACCGTTGGGTGAGGTCATAAGAACGGACCTCTTAAGAAGGTACCTGTCTCCTCGGACCACCCGATGGAAGGTATCCCAGTGTTTCTCATCCTGTGTTGACTCACCGATTGAAAGTGAAAATGACCGGAACACCGGTCACAAGGGTAGATGTGGTGACTTCAAATACAGAGTGGTAGAAACATATAAGGAAAGAGGAGATGGACGTAGAGGGGAGTCGTCTTTCGACGTGGACCGAAATAAGTAGATGACTCCTATTTGTACTGATTCTGGTCAGGGATGTAAAGACCTTGGGTGTAAGGACCCCTCCACCACCCTTTTCTGTCTTTGTATTGTCCATCAATGTTATTCTCTCCTATCTATATTACTGTCTCCACCCATGTCCCTTGTGTCTACTCCCTATTAATTAGGTCAGAACTCGTTTTACAGTTCCTACTTCTTCTCCATTGTTCCGAGTAACTCGTCAAGTCTCGTAAACGCCGTCTCCTGTGTCGAACCCGTTTGTGTGTCCCCCTCCATTGTCATATTAGAGGTACTCCTTAACGGTTGTCAAGGGAAAAGGAGGATCTTGTACTTTGTGTTCTGTCTTTCACCCACTCTGACCCGACCTCTCCTTCAGTCCCAGTGTATGACCCCCTCCTAACCCCTCCCCACACTACATGCGGTATAACCTTGTAGACATTCAACTAAAACCAAAGGTCTTGATAGATAAAATCAAACTTCAACTCACTCAATACAAACTCCCCCCTTATTTCTTTTTATTCGGTACAAAATCTTCTTCGTCATTTTGTCTCGTAATCGTTAGTACCTATAGAAGAGTTCACTATCTTTTCCCTTTTAAGAGAGGTCCGGTCGTGTCTTCACGACTCTCAGTTGTTTTATTTCTGTAACTGGTTAGTGAGACACCCGACGACACCTTGTCTAGACGACACTATTTATCTCTAAGTCGGTACTTGTCTCAAGGGTCTCGGATTTCTTTCGTTGGAATCAATCGTTGTGAGTACGAGGTACAGAAGTCAAGCCAAGTCAAGTCAGCGAGTCAGTACAACCTGAGAAACGTTAGGGTACCTGACGTCGTGTCGTCCGAAGGGACAGATAGTGGTTGAGGACCTCGAATGAGTTTGAGTACTGGTGACTCAACCACTACGGTAGGTTGGTAGAGTAGGAGACGGTAGGGGAAGAGGAGAGTGGAAGTTAGAAAGGGTCGTTGTCCCAGAGAAGGTTACTCAGTCAAGAAACGTAGTCCACCGGTTTAATGACCACAAAGTCGAAATCGTAGTCAGGGAGGTTATTTATAAGTCCTGACTAAAGGAAATACTAACTGACTGACCTAGAGGAACGTCAGGTTCCCTGAGAGTTCTCAGAAGAGATTGTGGTGTCAAGTTTTCGTAGCTAAGAAAGTGTGAGTCGACAGAAATATCAGGTTGAGAGTGTAGGTATGTACTGATGACCTTTTTGGTATCGAAACCGATCTGTCTGGAAACAACCGTTTCATTACAGACAAAAAGTTATACAACAGATCCAACCAGTATCGAAAAGAAGGTTTTTTCGTTCGTAGAAAATTAAAATACCGACGTCAGTGGTAGACGTCACTAAAACTTCGGGTTCTTTTATTTCAGACTGTGACAAAGGTAACAAAGGTAGATAAACGGTACTTCACTACCCTAACCTACGGTACTAGAATCAAAAGACTTACAACATCAAATTCGTTTGAAAAAGTGAGAGGAGAAAGTGAAAGTAGTTCACCGAGAAATCAAGGTGGACTCTTGTGTAAAAAATTTAACCTATTCCACCTTTAAGATGTCCCGAACTCTTTTCTGTCAAGTGACTACACGAATCGAGACCGGTTTACGTCCCTGACTCTCACACTCTAGGTGGCAGGGACGTCATATGTCCTGGAAGGGTCACATCGGTCCCGGTCCCTCACCCTCCTCTCTTCTTACTTCCAGGAGGTACCAACGTTGTTCCCCACGACCGTCGATTACAGATAAATAATCACAAAGACGAGGAGGGGACGACAATATAATTATATTACTTAACAAGTGTCCACGTAGTTTACTCCAAATCTACTAGTGACCCTCGAAACAATGGGTTTGTCCGGTTTAATCTTTCTCGTCTACGCAGTCCGTTTTACGCCAGGCAATCGTCTTCATGTTTCGAACTTACTTACTTCCAGTCACGAGAGTAAACCGGAACTACCGGAAGTCTCGTCACCCTGAATCTGGGGACAATTGAGAACGAACGGTCCTTCATGGAAGACGGAAGTGACAACATCCCGATCTCACGTACCCCAGTCACAGGATTTCTTTAACAGGAGGGGAGGAGGGGTTTATTATTACTCTTATTCTTACTACTGGGTGCTTAACCTGGAGTGATATACCAAGTTGTGCTTCCGAGATCCTGTTTCCCTACTTATTCTCGACCGTCGTAGGACACAATAGGAGACGTATGGGACAGTCCGAGACAAAGGGGACCTTCCCTGTGGAAAAGATTGACCGAGTTCCGAGACAGACGAGTATTCCACCACGTAAGATCGGGAACGTGCACAGAAGTCTCCCTCACTAAGAAAGATTGGAAACGTTTCGTGGTATACTCGATTACTACCGAGGTGTTTGTGACAGGAATTGGGAATGTCGTTGGAACATTTCACCCGTATCATATTCCTAGAGGTATAATATCAACCTTTTGACTCCTGGTCTTTTTAATTCGTCGTGCCACTCTTAATGTTCACCGTCTCGTTCCTAAACTAGACTTCGTTTAAGAACGAAAGAGATGACTGAATTCGATTTTATTTTCAAAAGAAGGAATCTGAGGTCCTCTTTTCCCCCTCTCTCTTATTCGACCACGTCGCTACACTCTCCTCGAGACATCAGTTCTCCAGATTTAAACTAGAAACAAGACATTCTTTGAACAGAACCTAGGACCTTGGTCACTGATGAGAGTTAAGGATAAGAAGGATATTTTAATCTTAACTGGTAAGTTGACTAACGGTCGCGGACAAGATCAAAGTACAAGTTCTTCGGGTCACCCAAAAAGGAAGACAAGTAAAAAAAGGACATTCTCTTATAATTCCTATATCTTTGAGGTATTTAAAACCTCCGGCTAGACCGTTGTATATTGTTTTCGGTATTTTTACAAGTACGTAAGGGAATACGTGCTTTTAATATTAAGACCTCTTATAGGTTCTTTTAATATTTTTCTTCTTTTCCTGAGACTCACGTTTCAACACCGTAAACAGTAGTACTGTTTGGTGGATGTAGATTTACGGGTTGTTATCCTGTTACAAAGGTATTTGGTATCACATATGCACACTACCCTACCAAATGGTAGTATTGTATGGTTCACACACCAGAGAGGTTCATCTTTGTACGCAAACATAAAAACATCATTATGACTCATCTTTTATTCCTAAAATTTTAACATATGTCTATATTTTTAGGAAATGTCTGACTAACTTTCTCTTGTTTTATATTTTATCACATAAAACCACTATCCAATTGTTCATCGAATGTTTTCAATTAAATTTTTTTATTTTAGAGTAATAGTTAAACGAGTTTCCATAAAGTAGATTTGTATAACTTAATATGCAAAGAGAACACTAAAATTTTTCACAACGAGAAATGTGCTTAAGACCTTAAAGTTTTTGTCATACTCATTTCCCTTTTATAAGTTCAAGATGACTAGTGTCCACCCAAAGGTACCACCGAGTCTACCATTTCTCTGGACCCAAGTTAGGGACTCAGTCCTTCTAGGGGACTTCTTCCTTTACCGATGAGTGAGAAAGTAAGAACGAACTTTTTAAAGTGTCTGTCTCCTCGGACTTCCCGATGTCAGGTACCCTAGTGTTTCTTGACCTGTGCTGACTCTCTGATTGTGAAAGTGTCAAATACCTCTTCCTTTACCATTGGGTGAGGTCACAAGAACGGACCCTTTAGGGTACCTGTCTTCTTGGATCTCCGATGTTAGGTGCCCCGACGTTTCTCAGTCTGTGTTGAATAGCTGGTGTAGGGGTGGTGACTAGTGCAGTTGGATATTCTAAAACCAGAAAAAAGATCAGAAAATTTGTAACTAAAACCAAAAAGAAATATATCCGTCTATTAGGAGGTATATTTGATTTTAATGAAAAAAAGATACCGAAATACAGCATAAAAAGATACAGTAATTTTTACAAATATTTGTGTATTATATAATAAACTAGAGTAAGTTAAAAAATTTCCGTCTCGTTTTTCTCCAAAATAAAGTGTACTGAGTACCTCTGTTGATCGAAAACATTTTAGATAATATCCTTTTAATAATCCACATGTACATTGTAGAATTCTAATGTACTGACGTAAACATTAGTAAGAAAAAATTTAAGGATTTTGTAAAAAGTAACTTGATATGTTAAAAATCTATAAAATTTAATAATATAACTTATATCAAGGGACACGATATGTTATCCAGGAACAACAAAACAGACAAAATATATATCATTATACACATAGATTATTCGGGTTTGAGGATTAAATAAGGGTGGTGAAAAGGGTACCATTGGTATTCAAACAAAAAAGACAGTCAGATAAAGACAAAACATTTCTTCAAGTAAGTACAGTATAAATATAATATATATATATATTTACTATAGTATAACATAAACAGAAAGAGACAGACTGAATGAAATGAATTAAACTAGTAGAGACCTAGGCAGGTACAATGATGTTTACTGTACTAAAGTAAGAAAAATACCGACTCATTATAAGATAATGAAGAAATAGTTCTTAAAAATTATCCCCATATATTTACCGTATATTAAACTTGGGAACGTGTAGAAGGAAAACGGAAATGTGTAATTCTATTAAATCGATTCCTACTTATAGAACGTAATGTTGAAAAATAAGACTCTTCTGAAACCCGAAAAGGAATGACTGAAGACTAACTTCTTAATTTCTCTTCAAAATGCGATTGAACCTCCACTAGTAGAGTTTCCTTTACCCTCAGAAGACAGACCAGTCTCTGATGAAGTATAAAGATTTAAATATTAAATTTTAATGATAGACATAACAAATTAGGTCGTCAACTTCGAACTGTTTAAGTGGAGTATCCTATTTGTCTTTACACCAACAAATTTTAAATATTTGTCGATATATATATTAGTACTTTAAATCTTACTGAATTTTTGTAATGTCCTGTCTTTACCATACCTGGATTGTCTTCGTCTTCTATAATTCTTCTCCACCGTTCCTGTGTGTCTTCTTGATATGTTTTTTCTAGAAGTACTAGGTCTATTGGTACTACCACACTAGTGAGTGAATCTCGGTCTGTAAGACCTTACACTTCAGTTCACCCGGAATCCTTCGTAGTGATGTTTGATCATCTACACTACCTTAAGGTTTAGGATTTTCGACTACGACACTTTCACGACGTGAGTTATACGGTCGTTTAAACCTTTTGAGTCGTCACCGGTGTCCTGACGTTTTCTAGTCAAAAGTAAGGTTAGGGTTTCTTTCCGTTACGGTTTCTTACGAGTTTGATGGTGTGTTAACGTGAGTGGAGTGTGTGATCGTTTCATTACCAGTTTTAAGAGGTTCGGTCCGAAGTTGTCATGTACTTGGTACTTGTAGGTCTACAGGTTCGACCTAAATCTTTTCCGTCTCCTTGGTCTCTAGGTCAACGGTTGTAGACAACCTAGTAGTTTTTTCGTTCTCTCAAGGTCTCTTTTGTAGATGAAGTAACTAATACAGTTTCGGAAACTGACACACCTAGTGTTGTTTGACCTTTTGACAAGTTCTCTACCCTTATGGTCTGGTGGACCGGACGGAGGACTCTTGGATCTACGTCCAGTTCTTCGTTGTCTTGACTTGTACCTGGTTGTCTGACCAAGGTTTAACCCTTTCCTCATACAGTTCCGACATATAACAGTGAGACGAATAAATTGAAGATACATCTCATGTGGTACGCTTTACGACCCGACCTATTTCGTGTTCGACCCTAGTTCTAACGACCGTCTTTATAGTTATTGGAGTCTAAGTGTCTACTATGATGGGAATACCGTCTTTCACTTCTTCTTGATTCCTCGGAGAATTACTTTCACTTTCTCCTCTCACTTTTTCAACCGAATTTTGAGTTGTAAGTCTTTTGATTCTAGTACCGTAGGTTAGGGTAGTAAAGTACCATTTATCTACCCCTTTGTTACCTTTGTCACTCTCTGAAATAAAAGAACCCGACGTTTTAGTGACGTCTACCACTGACGTCGGTATTTTAATTTTCTGTGAACGAGGAATCTTCTTTTCGATACTGGATCTCTCGTATAATTTTTCGTCTCTGTAATGAAACGGTTGTTTCCAGACAGATCAGTTTCGATACCAAACAGGTCACCAGTACATACCTACACTGTCAACCTGATATTTCTTTCGACTCGCGACTTCTTAACTACGAAAACTTGACACCACAACCTCTTCTGAGAACTCTCACAGAACCTGACGTTCCTCTAGGTAGGTCAGGTAGGATTTCCTTTAGTCAGGACTTATAAGTGACCTTCCTGACTACGACTTCTACTTCGAGGTTATTAAACCAGTGGACTACGTTTCTTGACTGAGTAACCTTTCCTGGGACTACGACCCTTTCTAATTTTCGTCTTCCTCTTCCTCTACTGTCTCCTACTCTACCAACCTACCGTAGTGGTTGAGCTACCTGCACTCAAACTCGTTCGAAACCCTCAACCACTACCTGTCCCTTCGGACCGAACGACGTCAGGAACCTCAACGTTTCTCAGCCTGGACTGACTTACTGACTTGACTTGACTGTTTGTAATTCATTGAGAACTACACTGGTCAAGTAAAGTCAGCGAGTCAGCACAGACTGAGAAACGCTGGGGCACTTAACGTCGTGCGGTCCGGAGGGACAGGTAGTGATAGAGGGCCTCAAGTGAGTCTGAGTGCAGGTAGCTCAGCCACTACGGTAGGTCGGTAGAGTAGGAGACAGTAGGGGAAGAGGAGGACGGGGGTTAGGGAGGGTCGTAGTCTCAGAAAAGGTTACTCAGTTGAGAAGCGTACTCCACCGGTTACACTACCTGATGATATTTTTGTAAAATCTTATAAAATCTCAGGAATTCCCTTGGTTTTTATAAACACTGTGTAACAATTAACTTTTTCCTTTCAATGTTTTCGTATACATACAATGTACATGTATATTTACATATGTGTAAAGTATGAATATAGATATAAAGTGTATCTATATGAATACATAATCGATAGAGTGACCTTCCCTTAGTGTGTGTCTGTGTTTATGGTGTGTCCGTTTGTGTGTGCTTATGGTATCATAGATAGTGTTAAATAATCGTTCCGTCATATTTGACGGTGAGCAAGGTTCAAGATGGATGTACACCTAGACAGCAATCGACTAAATTGAATTTTACTTCGTTTGAAAACATTAAGTATCTCTTGTTTAAACAACAACTAAACGAGGAACAAAAAGAGAGTTCCTTCAAAAGGAGTTAATATAAAATTTAATAATGTAGACAAAGTCAACAAGAGTAAACCAGAACAAAAATACTTAAAAACCGAAAAACAGAAATAGCCTTCCAACTGTCTCCAAAAGAAGTTGGTGAAAGATTATGGCAAAATTTGGTCTTCAGAGACTGATAATTCTAAGTATATTATTAAAGTAAAACTAGAACTATCAGGAGACTGTTAGGATATTAAGAATGTACCCTAAAAGAAATGGCAGGAGGTAAAAAGAGTAGAAGATTAATAAAAGTAACCGGAAACAAGAAAAAGATGGAGACTTTCAAAAAGTTTAAACAGGAGCAGTAGTGTTTAGGGTAAAAAGAGTTTTAAATAAGACAAGAAATGATGAAGTTTACATCCGAAATTAAAATCGTAAAATTTAAATGAAGACGGGAAGAAAGAAAGCAGAAACCAAGACCAAAGTACTTCTAGTATGAAAGGGCGTATGTAACTCCTACGGTTTATCACAAGATTTTAATAAGGAAGATCTCAAGGACGTTATCTGTTAAAAGTATTCAGAAGACTTATATATTAGGGAAAAAACAATGAAATATCAGTAAAAAAAAATGTCAGAGGTACAAGTACAACAACAAAAGATAAATGTGTAGGAAATTGTCTTTTCTAGATAAGTCTGGATGACAAACGGTTGTTTACACTATACACCTAACGGGAACTGGGGTTAAAGACAGGTGACTGTACGACCAGATAAGGAAATTGTCTACACGGCGTCTACCGTCTAACTACGCCTCAAGAATCACGTCGAGAACACGAATGGTGTGTAGACAGATCAAGATGTCTCTGTCCCAGAAAGAAGAAACGGGAGGAGAGGTCCTAGGGTCTACTTCACATATACTTGGCGTCAGAGGTCCTAAGTGACGATGTCCTGATGTACAAAGAAGAAGGGAGTAGAGACCGTTAAAATGTTAAAATGAAAACCTTTAGTACGGAGGAACCTAAGTAACGGGATGGTAATTGTAAAACAGAAAGAAGGACTAAGATTAAAACAGAAAAAGAAAGACCCTTAATACCAAACCTCACCAATATTTTTCTTAAGATTAGTCCTTTCAACCCTTCCTGTGAGACCCGAGTTGAAAAGAGAAAGTTTTCACCTTGGTTAATCCTTTTCTTACATACAGGTCAAAAGTTCAACTTCGCATAAAATGCAAAACCTTAGTCTCACCTTTATTGACCCTTCCCGACTTCTTCGTAGGACAGATTCTAGTCTACCCTTACTATACTAACTTTGTAACTGATGTAAAATTTGTCAAGTTACGAATATCAATTACTCGTTGAGAACTTATTAAACAGTGATAGAACTGTGACCAATAACCACCTCAAAATACTCAAAACCTAAAAGACACAAATAACCTTCTAACTGTCCAAAAGAGGTTGACGTTAAGATTATGATAAAATTTGGTCTTCGGAGACTGATAATTCTAAATATATTATTGAAGTAAAATTAGAACTCATATTCACTTTCATATAATTCCATAAAAATAAAATTTAAATGAGACATTAAACTTCAGGTTATGTCGTGGGACGTACTAGGACCACTAGATTATGGAGTTTCGGTGGTTGTAGACTTTAGAAAGATTAATATAGACTAACCTAAAGAGGTAGTCAGAACCTGAGACGATTATCACTCTCCACGACATAAAAAAAGTCATTACAAACCGTTAAAGAAGTAATATTTGGTTCGTCAGTAATCGTCTAGACTCACGGAATATTCTTTTAGATAACTTCTTTGACTCACGAGTCGAACCTTTTCTCTTTTTCTTTGTAAATTCTCGAGAGTTTAGAAAGGCATAAACTTTACGACGGTCCGTATTCTCTTATTCAAACGATACATATTAAGATCCCACATTTTAATCGTTGTTATCCATCTATAATCTCCCCTTACTGAAAATCATAATCTAACATTCGAAGATTTCCTAGAATAACCCAAAGCAAGTGACAGAGACGTCGGTTATCTACGATCTATTTACAAGTAGCTCACTTACAACAATTAACAAACTTTCTGTAAAATGTATTACTTAAGTCCACGTCTTACCTAGTAGTGGACTGCTACTACAAGATACTCCTTAAGGACTACCCTCTTCTGTTTATATGACTTAGTTGGATTCAAAGAAAGTTAAGATTCAAGACACTGAGTCCCGGGGTGGACGTCTAATCTTGTCTACCGGAAAATTAAGGTATAAATTATTCTAACAACTTACTAGGTCATACCACTAGACTCAGGTCTGAGACGAAAGAACAGGTTTGACTCGACCAATACCACGAGACCCCATTTAGTGAAACGACACTACATTTAGAGAAATGACACGACGTCATCAAATCCAGAAACAATATGACGAAACTACTACTTGTGACTAGAAGATTGACCAAAAGAAGATATCAGGTAATTGGTGTAAGACCTAACACCTAGAAACACTTTTGGACGAAAATGGTGCTGTGACCCGAAACGTCCACCGTGTCACCATTTCTTAGGTGGACGGTCAGGTCCTCTACCTTCTATAAGGCCAAGTTAGGGATCCGGATCTTCTAGGAAACCTCATCCTTTACTATTGGGTGAGATCACAAGAACTGCCTTTAAGGGTACCTGTCTCCTCGGACCACCCGATGTCAGGTACCCCAGAGTTTCTCAACCCGTGGTGACTCGTACGATCGTCCGTGTGTGTGTGTACGTGTATGGTATTGTGAGAAGAAAAACTTTGAGAAGAAGTACGGAATTGACATTTCAGGTTTGAGAGTACATTACTACTTCTCGTACTGAGCTCCTAATCTGAGGTATGTAAACATGAAGCTACGACAATTAAAGGTCGATACACAGAAACCTATAAGTCTACACAGAGTCGAAAGAATAAACATTTCAAGTCTATTACTTATAATAATACAGTTAAATACTCTTAATTTATATGGTATGTATCTGTTCTGTCTTTGAGTCTGTCGACTTATTCATTTATCTAGACATATGTATATGGTGTGTGTGTCCTATTTCCAACCACGAGGTACTCGACTGGGTAGGGACGGACAGGTTAGAACAGTGTCAAGGGGGAATCTTTGATGGATCTCAGGGGATGGGTGTGTTTGTTATCAGGAATCAAATTTTGTACATTGACTTTAGAGGAACCAAGGAGATCTAACAGTACCGAAAAAACGTAAAGGAGGAGAAAGGGACTGACAGGGCGTGGGGGTGATCTACTTCGACAGGAGAGAAAGGAAACATAGTTAATGACAAGGAAAGTGTACAGAAATAATTTCGTAAACGTTGTGTCATAACTGTATTAAACTAATATAAGACGGAAGAGACGGTCTGACTAGAGAAACTTCTATCTCTTAAAAAACAAACAAGTAAAATCTTAAGGGTCACGAGTGGAATTAAGAATGACGTACTGTCCGTATGTCAGTTCCAAATACTTTACTCACTTTCTCACTTGTCTCAAAGTATAAGACCGTAGAGGTCGGTATTTTCCCTGAAAAGGAGGGTAAAGTTGTCGATCGATAGTAGGAGTTGATTAATAGTAGAACCAAATACCTCTCAACGGAGTAAGAGGGAATATTGACGTGAAAAATCCTTTCAATTCTTACTCGGGACATAATATTTCGTCCTTTCTTATCCTTGGTGTAAGTGACAATCAGTACTCTCAGACTTCTTAACATCAATTCTCACCTGTGTCATTCGGATTGGGTCTTCGTGGAATGGTTTCCAAACGTTAGTAAGTCCATCGACCAAGAATCCGTAGATAGAAAATTCGACGTTTCCTCTAATCTATATCTCCCTCTGAGAACGTTCTCAGAACCTCTACGACGAAATCGTTACTAAGTTCTTGGTCGTCTCAATTTTTCTAATAGAAGAAGGATTTCTGTGGTAAAGGATTTGATTAGTCATCCTAAAACAAAAAGAAGAAAGTACGCAAACCTCTTTATTTCTTCAGTACAGATGGCATTCGTCGATATTGAAAAAAAAATTACTCTATTTGATTTTTATGTATGTTACGGTGTATTATGTGAATGTAGAATCCAACATTAATTACGTTTAATACGCTCTAAGTATATGTTACACTAATCTGAGGAGATCGTGTATTAAATACCAACTTAAGTGTTTCTTCGACTAATTTACTCTTTTAACTAAAGACAGCGATATGAAAAAAAAGACCAACACAAAAGTCATTCTTGTACAGACTCCTGAATTTCTTTAATCTAATGCCTCAACCTCAACACCAAGTTTCATAAGTACGGTAAGAAACTGGAAGAAGAATGTCCAGTCGAGTGGACGTTTTGGCGTACTATAAAAGACTGTTAGACGACACCCTATTCAAAGTCAATGTGTTGTGTTCCGAGAACATCGAAGTTTTATGGTTGTGTGTCTAGTAAGTCGTTGAGTGTCTCCTCTAGGGGGGGCGGGGGCCGGATAACTAACCGATCCCCGTAAAAGAACTTAGAATAAGTTTTCCTAAAGTCGTCTACAAGAGTCTATACTTATGTCTTTCATGTATACACCAATTTAGTAAAGGAACGAGCATTAAGTTCGCCGTCTTGACTTATATTTGAAGTTTTATTTTTTTTATTAACCATGTGAAAGAGTAAATAATTTTCTTGTATGAGACACTTGACTACGATTTATAAGTGTCTGTATTGAGAGTAGAGGATCCGTTATTCTAAGAACTACCGGGTACAGACGTAGAATAACCAAAGAGAGGGAAAAGAGACTGAGGAAGGGTCCATTAGTTGAGGGTTTAAGATGGTCACATGAAACTGAACAGGAAAAGGAAGGAAGGAAGAAGGAGGGAGAGAGGGAGGTAAAGAAGAAGGAAAGAGGAAGGATGGGAGACAAGGTGTAAATAATTCATCCGGTCCGTAACTTATGTCACCCGGTCCGTAACTTATGTCACTACGTATCTAGTCTGTCGCATACCGGGGATCAGTATTCTACGAATTTGTTCAGGAAATGGAAAACATAAAAGGAGTCTTCACGTTACCTTACAAGTGTAACATGGTCCATCTCGAACCCCGTATCCGATCATACTTGAATTTCGGTCCTTCTCCTGACCGATCTTTATCGCCGAGATAGTACTTTGGAAAAATTGGAAATATCGTCAAAATGTATAGACTTTTACATGGACGAGTTCGATTAAGTTCTCTCCTACACGGACGATCCTTATACCCCCTCTCATCACAACGGGACTTTTGACCCGAGGTCACAAATATTCGACACACTGAGGAACGAACAACGAATCGACAGAAGTCAAAGAAGTACACATCTTTCTCCGTCTCTACATCATGGACCGAGCGTCCCAATAACTCCCCTCAGACCCCTTATTACTTACACGAACCGGGTAGGATCTCCGCGTCCTTTACAAGTCAGGACTGGGAGAATGGTGGGAGGGTAAGAACGTTCAATTGTCGTAGAAAGGTTTCGTCTCTTTGTGGATAAACCCAGAGAAGATAATTGTCATTGACGGATGAGACCGAGTTATAACACCGGTTCCTCATTAACCTAATCCCGAAGAGTCCTTGCCGTAAAGTTTCTGTTTGTGAGTCTTTTGAGAACTTTACGAGAGTAAGACAAGCGATTTGTGTCTTATAAGACCGAAAACTATCAGACCAAGTCAATGTCTAAAATTCAGAAATGTAGATCCTTTCACCGTGGAAGCCCTTCACCCCCGATCCTCCACTCTAACACTGAAGTTACTTGACAAATACAGGACCTCATTAGTACGAGACCTCCCTCTTGTCACCAAAACTTCAGTCTGTCTGGTCTCAAACTTAAGAATAAAGACGGGGCGCTCGACACATCACCATGTTTGCAGTGAAGTGAGAGACACAACAGTTGTTACTCACCCAACCTACGTAGTCTCTGAGAGTCTTACATCTATGATCAAAAGAGGAAGAACAAAGCCTAGGAACCTAAGTCTTCGACTCGAAGGAGAGGAAGGAACCGTCCCAGAGGCACGTCACATTAAAGTAAGTGTTTTGGAAGAAGAGTAGTCTACAAGGTGATGTGACAATACACTCATTAATTACTCAGTGAAACGTAAAAATCTTCGATCTATCTGGAGGATCTTTGGTCTTACTCCGGGGTCACAGTCTCAAATCGTTGCCAGGTATCTACTCGTTTCCTACAAGTCGGTTCGGTTCTGGGAAGGAGTAAGGGACTTTGGGGTGTGGTCTCGTCAGAAGAGAGAAGGTGAACACTCCTACGTCTATTCTCGCGTCGGAGACCTTGGTCTGACTCAAATTTAGGACCGAGATGATATATGAGTGACACACGAGAACTTGATCAGTCACAGAGACGGGGTGACAAAATAGTAACTATTTTATCTTTATTATTATCAACGACACTACTAGTATACTTAATCACGTAAATTCTACAAATCTTGTCACCAGGTACTTATAATACTAATAACGACGGGCATCCGTAACACTACATCATCTTTCTCATGCACTGGACTTCGGACTCCATACCTGAGTTCAGACCTTGGATACGAATGTTCGACATCCTAGAAACGACTCAACATCTTTAAGAGACTTAGAGGTCAAGGAGTTTGCTTTTTACCCCTACTATTAAGAGTGGGGTAGATGACTTTTCTCAATTATATGCGACCATTTGTCTTGACCAACATCACACGGTAGGATCGGATCCTGGATTCGTTTGACGGATTTCTCAATCTTCGTCGGAAGGTTGAGATTCGATCGTGTATAGTCTACCTTCGTCTGTATATGTTTCAACGGAGTTACATTGTCTTAGAGGGAGGGTTCGGTCTTGTTTTGATTTCAATATGAACTGACTAAGTCCCGGTAAAATAACGACAAGTCAACGATTCGGTACAGACTGAGAAAAGCCGGGGGTACCTGACGTGTGTGGTCCGAGGAGACAGGAGGTAGCAAAGGGTCTCAAACGAGTTTAAGTGTAGGCAACTCAGCCACTGAGGTAGATTGGTAAACCTAGTCAGTTTCTTTCTGATTTCCCTCCCTGTCCTCCTATTCGTAGGTACTACGGGTAGATTCGTGATTGGTCCTTCTTCTACCCGTGGGTCGGGTTCCTAGCGGTGGTCGGAGGGACTGGGGGGTGGGGCCAAGGCAGGACCACGATGGGGACCTCACTCTCCTTCTCAAGTTCGACAAAAGAGGTGAATGGTCGATCTAACAAACACCATTGAACAAAGTAGAGAGACTCGAAATCGAAAGGGTAGAACTTTTTAGTTACTGGAAGTCTATTGAACAGACAGGACCTTGTTTTGCGGGACTAATACGACTAAATTATTAACGGTGGGTGACTGTCAAGACAAAGAGTAGGATTTTAGAATTCGACCATAAATTCGTATAAGTAGTCGGAGAACACTCCGAACAATAACACTCAATAAGAAGGGTTCGGACGAGTGAAGATTCTATGTTGTTCTAAAACAAATACTGAAATTCAGAATCCCAGTCTACAATCGAATCCTACCTTTCATAGTAGGTACCATCTATGAGGGACTACTCCGGAGAACCGTCGGACGGTGAAAGAGAGACCTACTACTACATCTTCGTACGCAGAAGGAAGTTCCGAGACGTCCACCTAGACTCCCAGTGTACGGTATTGCTTACCTTTCCCGAAACATCTGATCATTCACGAAACATGTGTACTCCGCACCGTCACTTCCCTCCCATGACGACGACTATCCCCGGAGTCAAAGTCCCACGTTTCACCGGACCTAGAAGGTCACCTACTATATACGGTTTCATTCCACTAGCGAATCTTTCTCAAGGTCACCTGGTAAGGTGGTAAGGGGGGTGGGACTCCTAAACCTTTTTTCTCTCTCTCTCTCTCTATGGGAGTAAAAATTATAGTTTAGGAGGGACGACTAAAGTACTTCCGGACCTTTGTCGTCCATTGTTACACATTCACTGAAACTTAATTCTGACTTGAGAGACACAGGAAGCGGAGAGGGAGTTTACACCTTACCAAAAGATTCTTAAATTAATAGATTCTTGTGTCGTAGTTTCGACAATCTGGGAACAATCACAATTAAGTTTGAATTACACGTACTCTAAATCTCTAGAACCTATGATCCTTTTACTAAAGTTAAATTTATCGGGAGAAACAGGATGTGTAGTGTTTTGTAGAAAATTATATCAAAAAAAAAAAATTATCTTATGACATTGGGTCCACAGAGGGTGATTTTTTTTTATAAGAGTGATACCTCTTTAGTCTACAAGACTTTTAGTCGTCCTACACCATCCTTCTTGTTTATACCCGAAACCAGGCAATCTTTGGATTCAAGTTTAGAATATCCGAGTGGAAAAAGACACACAGACACCTGTCTGTGAATTGAAGAAACTTGGAGTGATTTAATTGGAGAGTCGTTCCTACCCATCGACTGTCTGATACCTCCCAACGGGTACACCCTGTTTACGTCTCCGCACAGACCTTCGACCACCAGAACCACCTCCAGACCCTATATCTTAATCGCCTAGGTAGGGTTCCGTTCCTCCTTTGTACATTGTTTACGACCGGACTATCTGAAAACAGGAAATCCAGAGTACTGGGAGTTAATTTAGTACCGATTACATTTTGTTCTTTGTACAGAAGAATCCTTTTGCTTTGGGAAAGTTTTCATAATACCATGAAAGTAAAGTTAGATATGGTGTACACAATTGACGTCCTATTAACCTACTGTCTTTGGTCGGTTAGGATGACCTTGTGTAAATAAAATTTTACGTTCGATTCGGGACACCGTGTTATTAAGAAAACTTTCCGTATTTCCTTAGTAGACGATAACATTAGTCTTCGTATCGAAATCCGTTTGATTTCAAGTAATAAAATTTCAAACTTTCCTCTGAATATACACATTTAATTAAAATTTAGTCACGAGGGTCCAATGTGACGAGAGTAAGTACAAAACCTTTATTAAACGATATAACTTAGACTACGTTGTCACAAGGACGGAATAATTGTGGAGGGTAAAGATACCGGATACCAGTCATATCAACGAAAAGTCAGCGAGTCGGTACAGACTGAGAAAGACTGGGGGTACCTGACTTCGTACGGTCCTAAGAGACAAGAAGTAGTAGAGGGCCTCGAGTGAGTTTTTTTACAGGAGAGCGGGAGACAGTAGGGGAAGAGTAGGACGGAAGTCAGAAAGGATCATAGTCCCAGAAACGATTACTCAGTCGAGAAACGTAGTCCACCGGTTTCATAACCTCAAAGTCGAAGTATTAGTCAGGAAGGTACTTATAAATCCTAACTAAAGTAAATCCTGACTGACCAACCTAGAGGAACGTCAGGTTCCCTGAGAGTTCTTAGAAGAGGTTGTGATGTCAAGTTTTCGTAGTTAAAAAGTCACGAGACGGAAGAAATACCAGGCTGAGAGTGTATGTATGTACTGATGACCTTTTCGGTATCGAAACTGATCCGTCTGGAAACAACCGTTTCATTATAGAGACGAAAAATTATACGACAGATCCAACCAGTATCGAAAAGAAGATTCCTCGTTCGCAGAAAATTAAAGTACCGACGTCAGGGTAGACGTCACTAAAACCTCGGGTTCTTTTATTTAAGACAGTGACGAAGGTAACAAAAGGGTAGATAAACGGTGCTTCACTACTCTGGTCTACGGTGCTAGAATCAAAAGACTTACAACACAAAATTCGGTCGAAAAAGCGAGAGGGGAAAGTGGAAGTCGTTCTCCGAGAAGTCAAGGAGAAGTGAAAGACGGCATTCCCACCACAGTAGCCGTATAGACTCCAAGAACTAAGGTCGAACGGGAAGAAGGTCGGGTCGTAAAGTATACTTCATGAGACGTATATTCCATTTATTCGTCGTACTGTTATATGTCGGAATTACATGAGGAAAAGGTTAAAACTTGGTCAGACAACAGGGTACAGACCAAATTCGAACGAAGAACTGGACGTATATCCGAAGAGTTCTCCGTCCAGTCCACCAGACCATAAGTGTGGAGAAATTCTTAAAAGGTGTCAAACAACACTCGGTGTGTCAGTTTCCGAAATCACATCAGTTATTTCGTCTTCATCTACAAAAAGACCTTAAGAAAGTGAAAAAGCTACTAGGTCACCTACAACCGTTAAACTGGAGACCAAGGAGACGGAAAGCTTTAGGTCTAACTTGTAGACTTTCAAGAGTCAAGTACATGACAACTTCGGATCGAACCTCTTACAACTCGTCATTAAAAGGTCACACACTTTAACACGTCGTCAAACTCGTAAGAAAACGTAACGGAAAGAAACCCTAACCTTACTTTCGACTGGAAAAGGTCAGGACACCGGTGACGACTCAAAAGGTTTACACGACCGTATAACTCACGTCGTGAAAGTGTCGTAGTACAAAGTCCTAAACTTTATCGAGTCGACATTAAGGTAGTGGAAGTGATCGAAACAAGTATCACTACGAAGGATTCCGAGTGAACGGAAGTGTAAGGTCCTATAGACCGATCTCCATTCACTAGTGTGGTAGCACTAATAGACCCAGTACTTCTAGAAAAAACACATCAAGAAGACACATAAGAACGGTGGAGAAGAATTATGGAAGACGAAGACAATCCAGGTATGGTCAAGACAGGAAGTAACATAGGTAGAAACGTACTTTATAAGGGAACCATAAGACTAAAAGAACTTCTCTAGAGATCAGAAGGGGAGGGATAACAAAAGGAGCTAAAAAAAACGTAACAAGTGAATCCTTCTGAAAGAATAGAGAGGAACGATAAGAAACCTTGAGACGTGAGTCCACCTATATAGAAAGGAAAAGAGGAAACGAAAATCGAAGAGAAAAGAGTCGATAAACATTCGAAAGGAGTCTGTTGTCAAAACGGAAAAATGTAAAAAAAATTGGAAGGGTTATAAAAACACTCCAACGTCCCGAAGACGTTACCGAGTCAACCATTTCTTAGGTGGACGTTACGTCCTCAACGGTCTTTACGTCCAAACTAAGGACTCAGCTCTGCTAAGGGACCTTCTCTTTTACCGTTGGGAGAGGTCATAAGAACGGTCCCTCTAGGGTACCTCTCCTCGGACCTTCTAACGTTAGGTACCCCAACGTCTCAGACCTGTACTGACTCATGTCCTTTCTTATAGAATAGGTAAAAATATTTGTTCATTGAAGTCAGGGTCTCTCTTATCCCCGTAAAAAGTCTCGGTGATTTACCTCATCATCTCGGTTTTGTCCTTGTGTCCTTGGGTCTTGAAGTCTAAGGTTCAAATCATAAGAAAAGTCGGTTTTTTTTTTTTTTTTTATGTTACCTGGGTGGTGTTCGACCTAATAAACCATCTGACAAAGAAAGGAGTATTGTAGTTCAAAGAGAAACGGCATTAAGAGTTTAAATATTGGATCACATGGATCACATGGGAGGAGAAACCAAGAGAGATAGTTCTCGAATAAGTATTTAATCGTTAAATATCATTTAAATGTCATTTAATCAGTAAATGTCGAATCATACTTCAGTTATATGTAAAGTCATACATATATTCTTCTCCACCATTCTTATGTGCCTTCTTGACATGTTTTTTCTAGAAGTGCTGGGTCTATTAGTACTACTACACTAGTGATTAGATCTCGGTCTGTAGAACCTTACACTTCAGTTCACCCGGAATCTTTCGTAGTGATGCTTGTTTCGATCACCTCCACTACCTTAAGGTCACCTCGACAAAGTTTAGGACTTTGTGCTACGACACTTTCACGACGTGAGTTATACGGTCGTTTAAACCTTTTGAGTGGACACCGGTGTCCTGACCTTTTCCAGTCAAAAGTAAGGTTAGGGTTTCTTCAGTTACGGTTTCTTACGAGTTTGATGGGGTGTTAACGTGAGTAGAGTGTACGATCATTTCATTACGAGTTTTAAGAGGTTCGGTCCGAAGTCTTTATGTACTTGGTACTTGAGGGACTACGAGTTCGACCAAAATCTTTTCCGTCTCCTTCGTCTCTAGTTTAACGGTTGTAGGTGACCTAGTACCTTTTTCGTTCTCTCGAGGTCTTTTTGTAGAGAAAGACGAAATAACTGATACGGTTTCGGAAACTGACACACCTAGTGTTATTTGACACCTTTTAAGACTTTCTCTACCCTTATGGTCTGGTGGACTGGACGGAGAACTCCTTAGACATACGTCCAGTTCTTCGTTGTCACTCTTGACCTGTACCTTGTTGTCTGACCAAGGTTTATCCTTTTCCTCATACAGTTCCGACATATAACAGTGGGACGAATAAATTGAATATACGTCTCATGTAGTACTCTTTGCAACCTGACCTTCTTCGTGTTCGACCTTAGTTCTAACGGTCCTCTTTATAGTTAGTGGAGTCTATATGTCTACTGTGATGGGAATACCGTCTTTCACTTCTCCTTGATTTTTCGGAGAACTACTTTCACTTTCTCCTCTCGCTTTTTCAACCGAATTTCGAGTTGTAAGTCTTTTGCTTCTAGTACCGTAGACCAGGGTAATGAAGTACCCTTTATCTACCCCTTTGTCACCTTTGTCACAGTCTGAAATAAAAACCCCCCGAGGTTTTAGTGACGTCTACCACTGATGTCGGTACTTTAATTTTCTGTGAATGAGGAACCTTCTTTTCAATACTGGTTGGATCTACTCTACCGACCTACTGTAGTGACTGAGTTACCTGCACTCAGACTCACTTCAGGCCCTCAACCACTACCTGTCCCTCCGGACCACACGACGCTAAGTACCCCAGCGTTTCTCAGCCTGTGTTGACTCGCTGACTTGACTTGACTTATGTAAAGTCAGTAATAGAAGGTGAATTTATTATCGTTCCGACAAAGAGGATATTTTTATCAAGGTCCTCGTATTCTGTGAGACCATCAAAAGAAAATTCCTACAAATAAACCTCGGAGATCACTTTTTGTTGGACGTTACATAAGTGATGGCATTACACATTTCATAGAATATTGTGTCGTAACACTCGAGGGATTTCCTGTCCTAGTATCGACAGAACAACCGATAACATATGGGTCACCAACCTGTGTATCGGAAAGTATATAAATTCTGATTTATTAAGTTCTTATTTATATAAGTCGGATTGTATATATCGTTCAGTACAGTTTATACAACGTAAAAGTAATTCGACTCCTTTTGATGTGATTTACTGTATGAACCTTTTTCAAAGTCTCGGTGACTATTCTAACCTTTTTCCCAGAAATTCCGTGGATTTATCAGGTGAGAGACTGATGCTCGGTGAATGCTTTTGTTCACTTTTTCTCTGATTTTGTCATTTTGACTTTTACCCCACATCTAAGACTATACCACCGTTGTCCCCAGAAGTGTTGTACCGTGTAGATCTCAAAGAACCAAAAAATAAAATTACACTATAAACACAAAAATGTGACGACATACCGTTCATCTTAGGACTGAATGTAAGTACCAGATAGTATAAAGAATGTAAATGTGTAAAGAAGAAACTTTACACTTCAACAATACACTCCGACAGACTACCCATGAAAAATATTGAACCACTCACCCAACCCCTCAACAGGGAGGGGGGTGGACCTTGACCTGTTACCGGAGACTGGGGGTCTAGTCTCTCGTTTTATAAATAGGTTCTGTTCAAGTCTACCACAAAGAGTCCTTCTTAGTTTGTTTTCAACTCGGTTTTATTCACACCTATTTTACAGGATAATTTTTCACTCGGAATTCCAGCCTTCACGCTTCCATAAGTTGTAAACGGTTGTAAACCTCGTATTCCATCTACTCTAAGTCACTAAATCTTGACCCTAGTTATTGTTGTATTCGGGTTAAGAATCAGTCACAAAAGTCTTATGACACACATATACACACACACACACATCCCCACCAGAACTTCCACGACATACGAGTCAGTGAGTCAATACAGACTGACGAACGCTGGGGCACCTGACATCGGGTGGTCCGAGGAGACAGGTACCTTAAAAGGTCCGTTCTTATGACCTTACCCGACGGTAAAGGATGAGGTCCCCTAAAAGGACTGGACCCTTAGTTTGGACGTAGAGAACGTAGCGGGTGTAACCGTCCGTCCAAGAAGTGGTAACACGGTGGATCCTCCGGGTCATCCTTCCTCACGTAAGAGTCAGTGAAGTCAGTACAGGCTGAGAAACACTGGAACACCTAATATCGGACGGTTTGAAGAGACAGGTTCCCTAAGAGGTCGGTCACTATAACGACACCCAAGGACGCGGGAGGAGAACCCCTAGAAGGGTTGGGTCCCTAGCTTGGACACAGAGAAACCAGAGAACGTGACCGTCCGTCCAAGAAATGGTGATCACGGTGGATCCTTCGGGGTCATACTTCCTTATCCTAAATCGTTTAACACAGGAGGTAACCAAAACACAAGAACGATGACGCTGGAGTTTTATTTACCTTTATGACACGAGGAACTTCCGTTCCTATTATAGGACCCGTTGGCAAACCAAAAATCACACAGAATTATCTACGAGTTATTTATAAATACGTTAATTAATTAGGTGGTTTCTTCTGTTTAAGTCACTAACGAACAAGTTGTATTATTATGTTACGAGTTTACAATAATTTCTTGTTCAATGAAACTTAGATTGAAACTTCAACGACATCCCAAAAAAGGGATATTGATCAAATAACGGGTCATCTCATCTTGTCAACATATAGAGAATTGACCAAACGAAAAACACACACACAAAACATAAAATAAAAAAGTTTTTTCTTTTCTCATTTTAGTTATAGACTTAAGTTTACGTGAAGTTTTATACCCACGTAAATTCATTGATTTGTATTGTTAAGTGTACATTTGGGGGTACATGGACACGTTTTGTTAACCCTGTATATCTCACGAGAAAAATGTATGATAACCCATTAAGTACCAAACAGTTTTAAGGGTCAATAGACTCTTGTGAATTACCCAATAGTGGCCGTATTAAGTCCCTCCGACAGGCGTTTGGAAGTCGGACTGTAGAAACGTCTTCGTTATCATTTATAGTACCTCTAGGAAATATCAACATAAAAAATATTTTCAAATATACTTGTAAAAATAATAAATAAACGAAAGAAACATTAAACGAAGGATTAAACACCAGACGGAGTAAGGTTTTCCCTTTACTCTTTCATTCAACTTAATAGATACCTAAAAGTCAACGAAGTAAGTCCCTTACACCTTGTTCGAAGACTTTCACATCGGGTCGAGAATAGTGAAGAGGTGATTCGGGAAGTTACTGAGGATGTTGGACTTTCTCAAGACGGACCACGGAAGGTTGTACAATCCCTTAGAACTATTCTCTAAGTCGACGTCGGACCCGTCCACGAGCGGTACATTCGGGGCATTGTGGTCTAATTTCTGTGACCCAAAATAGGACGTCGGTGAACCCTCGGTAATTTAATAAAATTTATTCCGGTACGATATTAGTGTAAACCTAAAACGTAATATATTAGTAGTATGTCGTAAAAGGAGACCCTTAGATCCAGAAGTAACTGGCAAGACTTTGATTTCGGGTGTCTTCCCCATTTAGAAGGAGATTTGTGATACCTGATATAACTCCGTCATTGTTTGGTACACGTTCACGCTCGTGTGTATTTCCACGTTGTCAGTATAGAGTACGCCCGTCACCGGTGCACCAACGGGTCTCTCTCTATTTAGAAGTGTTCCTAAAGAGAGAAACCTTGAAGCCACTCTTAAACTAGAAACAGTGACCTTTCTTTAATCAACCTCTCCGAGAAACTCATCATTTCTTAGACCACCCATTCCGTCCCTACTGGAAACAGGATTGTCTGAGTGTCACAGACGAAGAAAACTTCTGAACGACTAGTGAGAGTGTGGGATTTATTGAGGTCCCTGTATCCCTCCGTAAAGTTCGTGAATGATACATGAACATAACATCATGATTCCTGTAATAAAATGTCTTGATGGACAAATGAATAGAAGTGAGGGCAATAAGAGACTCAATGAGACCTTGTCTTGATCAGAAAGCAATGAAATAGGAGTCACAGATCGGGTCACGTAGTAAGTGTTCCCTCTGTGAGTCCTTAAAAAAACTCATTTACTTACGTGCTTACTATTTTTATACCCGAAATATTTACTTTGGTCTGCACAATAAGTCTTCTTATCTAAAGTTCCCTTTAATACTTCCGAGGTCGAGGTTCCCATGAACCCCTATATTACCTATTTGAATGTAACCACACGTATTAATTCTTGACTAGACGTCGACCCTTACCTTGATTTACTGGAAGACCTAAGGAGATTGAGATTGATCTAAAAGGTTTAAATCAGTGCGTATCATCTGAGTTTCCTGTATTATACGATCAAAGATCCTTGTAGTAGAAAGTCAAATAAAATATCTTCCATAATTACCACGTAGATGTGTCCCTACCGAACTGACCCCTGTGTCACTACTTTTTCTTGTATTCAAAAATTTAATTTACTACATCAAACCGTAGGTATGAAAAACTTAAGTGCGTACTCACCGACCTATCCACCCACTCACTGTGTATTTATCCAATATAATCACCGGATTTTAGTATTTTAATCTGTCCACTTTATTTATGTCTTTAAGACTAAAGACCTCGATACAACACAAGGGTACGTCTCCTTCTTCTTCCCTTCTTCCTGACTAAGTTCTAAAAACAATATAACTATCTTTGTCTACGTCATATAAGACGGTACATGGTCCACCAGACTTCCTTTCGAATTTTAAATTTGAAATTAGTAATCTCTGGGGAGTTCACCTCAATGTGCATCCAGTTTTTACTTCATCCTTTCTGGAACAAGACTTTACTCAACCAAATAAGGTACGTCGAATTATACAAACCCCAATTTAAGTATTTACTTCTCTATTGGGAACTATTTGAGAATGTATAAACTTATGGTCATTACTTTAGTATACGAACCTTTCTAACTTCCGTTTTCCTCTTCTCCCTTTATCTCCTACTCTATCAATCTACTGTAGTGACCAAGTACTTGAACCCGTTTGAGGTCCTCTACCACTCCCTGTCCCTTCGGACCGTACGACATCCGGTACGTCAACGTTTCTCAGCCCGTACTGAACCGATGACTTGTTGCTGTTTACTTTAGTATTAATTTAGTTCATTTTACATTATCATTTACAGATGGATCATGACTATAAGGGAGGACCTAAGGAACCTTAAACTTACCCCTACTTTAAAAAAATTGAATGTCAAGAACCTAAAATAAAGTTATAAATAAAGTTAAAGTCACATCTAGACGTGTGTGATTGATCGAATTACTGTTACTTACGACCTTAAAGATAGATTGTTGTATCTTTTCATGAAATTACTCTTACTACATCAGTATGAATCCCTTCTATGAGATCATCAACAACCATACACTTAATATGATTATTTACGTTAAAGGACGTGGGACTCGGCCAACATACCGGTACCCATCCAGTCTGTCGGAAAGAGTTGAGATGACAAACTTAAATAATTTCTCCTTTGATTGCATTCGAAGTATAAATTTAAAGAACACGTATAAATTCGAGATTTTATACAAGATACGGATAAACAGATGTTTTATTCTAGGTTAAACTATTTTAAATTATTTATTAAACTTATAAAGTCAAGTCAAGTCAGTAAGTCAGTACAGACTGAGACGTTGGGGTTCCTGCCGTCGTGCGGTCCGAAGGGACAGGTAGTGGTTGAGGACCTTGAACGAGTTTGAGTATAGAAAAACTTGTAAATAACACAAGAGAAATGACACCGTTCAAGACCATATATTACTACTTACATATACTGTAAACAAGTCACTTACGAGTAGACAAGTAAGTAGGTTGTGTATCAATGACGAGTCCTAATCCTTATGTATTGAATGAAATAATCTGAGGGTCCCGACGATATTGTTTAATGGTGTTTGAAACCTTGAATTTTGTTACCTATAAATAAAAGAGTATAAAGTCCTCCGGACTTCAAGTTTTAGTCGTCACACGAATCCCTTCTTAGACAGGGAATGGAAAAGGTCAGAGGACACCGACGTCCGTAGGGAACCGAACACCGGTGTAGTGAGATCAGAGACGGATACACCAGTGTGACGGAGAAGGAGTAGAGACAGAGAAGAGATGCACACAGAATATTCCTACGAACATAAACCTAAATCCTGGGTAAACATATTAGGTCCTAACAGAAGAGGAGAGTTCTAGGATTAAACTCACAGTTCTGACGTTTTTAAGACAGGTTTATTCCAGTGTAAACCCGAAGGGTACACCGTTATCACCATTTCTTGAACGGACGGTTTCATCCAATCTACATTGTCTGCGTCAAAACTAGGGACCTAACCTTTCTAGGGGACTTCCTCCCGTGCCGTTGGGTGAGGTCATGAGAACGGACCTCTTAGGGTACCTCTCTCCTCGGACCGTCCAATGTCAGGTATCCTAACACGTCTCAGTCTGTACTGACTTCTGTGATGTATGCACATTCCAGTGTAAGTGTCTAAGGACCCTAATCCTACACCTGTATATAAAAGTCCTCGGTGGTACTTTAGATGATGTCACTAGTTTGTGTGTATTTTTGTTGTCCGTTTGTTTTTATAAAGAAAAGGGAGTACCTCAAATATCAAATGAACCCCTTTATCTGTAATTTAGTTCTGTATTAAAATTTTGTATATAATATCAATATTTCTTATCAATATATAACATTAATCCAGATACTTCCCTTCAATGTCCCACGAAACTTTATAAAATTGTTCCCTTGTAGTAATTCCAATCTCCCAGTCTGGAGACTTGTTCACTGTAAATTCGACTGGTAATTACTGATACAGCCTCGATTCCGTGCCCCTCCCTGACAATCTCTCCGACCCCTTTCTGACAAGGTTGTTTGTCTTGTAATAAACGTTTCCGGAACTCTACCCCTAAACACTTACTTCACTTCACTTACTTCCAGTAACACCGACCGCACATGACTCGTCCCCTCTCACCTCACTCGACTCTGACTCAGTGTAGTCCCTCCCTGAACTCTCGGTAATAATCCTGAATACCTTTGGATTCATGTTACTCCTTGGTCACTACATAAAATTTGTCTTCCTAAACTTAACCAAAAAATTTACAATGACGTCGATTATAAACCTTGAACACAAGAACCCTTTGTTCTAACTTTCGCTTCTTTTCCTTTAAGATCCATTCTCTATCGATTTCGAACCAGATCCCATTATGGTCCTCCCTACTCCCTTCACTTTCCTAAGTTCAATGTGTAACGTCCATCTCGACCGTACCAAACCCCTTCCTGACCCATACCTCTTTACTCCGTCCCCCTTCGAAACTCCTACCGAAAGTCAGACAACCTCCTTGTCCGTGATTTGTTTACTGGTATTACCTCCCTAAGTATTCCACTAATTTATTATGTCTCCTCTCTTGAAGACTATCACGGACCTTGTTCCACCCCAACCATTACCCATCTTACGGTTTCCGGAGTTTCTTACAAGGAATCCATTTCACCACCTCTTCTCGTAAAGAATGTCTCCTCCTCGTACTCCTTTTTATATGTCTCTATGCTTCCACGTGTCATACAAGTCCCTCGTCCCTCCTAGGGAACCTCCTTCCTCTGTTCGCTTACAAACACAAGGGTTGTCGTAGAGAAAAATTACAAATAACACCAGGAAACCCGTGTCATCATAGAACTAAGAAGAACGCTGGACAGGAAGGATAGTATTTTAATAAGTTTGACTTACACTGGTAGAGTCTGTTATGGTAAGTTGGTTGTTGATGTCTGAGTGTTCAAGGATTTGACTCATTTGTAAGTCAAGTCAGTGAGTCAGTACAGACTGAGAAACGTTGGGGTACCTGACGTCGTACGTTCCGAAGGTACAGGAAGTGGTTGAGGGCCTCGAACGAGTTTGGGTACAGGTAGCTCAACCACTACAGTAGGTTGGTAGAGTAGGAGACAACAGGGGAAGAGGAGGACGGAAGTCAGTAAAGGTCGTAGTCCCAGAAAAGATTCCTCAGTCAAGAAGCGTAGTCCACCGGTTTCATAACCTCGAAGTCGAGGTCAGGAAGGTTACTTATAAGTCCTTATCAAAGGAAATCCTAACTGACCAAACTAGAGGAACGTCAGGTTCCCTGAGAGTTCTCAGAAGAGGTCGTGGTGTCAAGTTTTCGTAGTCAAGAAGTCGCGAGTAGAAAGAAATACCAGGTTGAGAGTGTAGGTATGTACTCATCATCCTTTTGGTATCGAAACTGATCCGTCTGGGAACAACCATTTCATTACAGGCGAAAAATTATTCGAAAGATCCAAACAGTATCGAAAACTAAATAAATTAGGTCTATACCAACCAACTACCAAATCAGTGGTTAAACACAGACTAAGAACACTGGGATACCTGATATCGGACGGTACGAGGAGACAAGTACCCTAAAGGGTTCGTTCTTATGACCTGACCCAACGGTAAAGGAAGAGGTCCCCTAGAAGAGTTGGGTCCCTAACTCGGTCCTGGAGGACGTGACGTTCACCAGAGGACGTAACGTCCGTCTAAGAAATGGTTGACTCTGTGGTCCCTTCGGGTCTATACCTTCTACGGGTTACTGATTCACAGTGAACAATCTTAAACCGTCCTTTACACTTGAAAGAAGACCTTCAGTGTGGTACACGGGTACTATCTGAAAAAATCAAAAATTCACTTTTCGGTTTTAAAGTCCGAGAAAAGAAGAGTCACATGTACTCATCATCATCAATCCATCACAACACTACGTCGTTTTTTATCCCCCACCTCATCTTCCTTTGTTGACTTCAGTCCCACTCAACCTATGGAGTGTGTTGGAAGAAAGACGATAGTCGTATTACACAAATGTGGTGTTTAGACTGGGAAAGGGAGTTCACAAGTTTCGGAAAACTATCAAGGTAAGTGGACATAGTTATCAAAGGTTTTATCAAAGGTGACTATACGTACACCGTTTAATGTTAGTGCCCCACCGTGATAAGACGTCTCATTCTGGGTCCCAGTGACTGTAAAGACCCGTGCGGTCGACATGAAGAGGGGAAATAGAGTGTACGTCCTTTTACATACCCTTACGTTCTCGGACCGTCACTGTGAAAAATTGTCCCTATTGACTACACGAAAGTATATGACGGGTTCATTTACAACGTTTACACCCCCTAAAATCCCAGTTGCTAATAACCAAAGACTCTTTTCTTCGAGTGAGTTTAATTTTTATTTATGTATGGTTATGAAACCGGTTGACTACGTTTCTCAGCTGTTAGTAACCCTTTCTGGGACTATTGACCCTTTCTAACTTCCGTCCTCCTCTTTCCCCACTGACTCCTACTCTACCACGCTACCATAGTGGTGGAGCTACCTGTACTCCAACTCATTTGAGGCCCTCAACCACTACCTGTCCCTCCGGACCGCACGACGTCAGGTACCTCAACGTTTCTCAGCCTGTTCTCCCTCCCTGACTTGTGGTTGTTTACAGAATTAAAATAAATCGAATAACGCGAATCGTACTGATCCTCGTAAAAATTCCCCGACTTATGGTCCTAACCGTCATCACAATGGTTTCAAAAAGTACCGACATGAGACCTTATACCCACGGATAGGGTTCCCAGTGAAAAGATCTCTACTGACTCAATTTCTTTTTCTCTCTCGGTACACGTTTAATTAAGAAAGATGACGTTGGAGATGATGACTATTGGTGACTAAATAATTCAAAGAATGGTATATGATCCACCTTACTGTTTCTACATGTTTGTAATAAATTATTAATTTTATTTATGATCTGAGTAACTAGTAATAGGGGTAAAATGTCCTCTCTATTCACGTTCACTCTCAATTTCTTACGTGAGTTTAAGTTTAGGAACAACATAGTCTTGATTATAGTCTTTCCTTCCAGAGAAAATTTTAATATACTAGAAGTAGTGATAAGTATGAAATAAGGTATAAATAGTTAAATGTTCTTTTAACGATGGGTCCTGTGTATGTCTTCTCTGAGACATAAAGATTAGTGGGACCTCTATAGAGAATCTCTTATCAGTACCCATTGTCCTCGGAGACTTCCATGAAAAAAGAGGGGTTCCACATCCTTCCGTCTGTTTTCGGCACCTCTTGAAACGGAACCGTGGGAAACTGTTGTAAGGTGTTTGGTATGACGAAGGAACGAGAAAGCAAGCAGGAAGGAGGGAGGGAGGGGACAAAGGGGAGTCAGGGAAGGGAGGAAGGGAGGAAGGGAACTCGCGGGAGAAAGGAGGTAAGATGGGAGGGGGGAGAGAGGGAGGGGTGAGGANGGGGGTAGGGGGCGAAGGAAGAAACCAGTAGGTAAGAGGACAGAAGGAAGTGTTAAGGGCCAATCTGACACTATGTTCGTAAGAATTAATATTCCGTAAGAGTAGAAAAGTATCCACGAGGAATATACAAAACTAACTACTGACGAGTCGCCACCTTAATGTTGGTGTAGTCGACTTAGTGGAAGTTGTAATCACGTCACTGTCTACAATGTATGTAGAAAAAGAGAGACGGTAAATCTTCCTCGAATCGTAGATGAGATTCTCTAATGTCAGAGATGCCCCCTAGGTCTGTACACCTTTTACCGAGGTTGTGTACCGTCCCTAGTCCCAATATTCATCCATGTTGTATATTTCCCTCACTTTTCTCTTACTAACCCCTCTCCACCTCCTCGAAGTAAATTTGCTCTAGGACGTCTACCCCTTCCTAAAGTTATTTACTCTTACCCTACCTCATTAGGACCTCCTCCCGTCTCTACTCGTTTCACTACCTCCATCTGTGTATCCTCAACACCAGCCCTTTTCTAGGTAGTAGTCAACACTAAACCAGTTCCTATATTTATATACGACGGTCTTATAAAATTCTACTTAATACCCTTTTATCTCCTTACTTGATAAAAAAAATTTAATACCTCTCTTCGAAAACGAGGTGTACTTTAAAACCGCGGTATAAACAACTTTCCGTGCGTAAAGGAAAAAATGAAGGTAGTAGTAAAAGTAACAACAGTATTAGTGGTAATAATTTGAAATACTGACACGTCGAAAAATGTTCAAGAGTAAGTACCGAAGTAATGTATAAATTATGGAGAAGTAAAAAGCCACCTTTCATTACTTTTGTCGTTTACTACGACCGATTATGTTATTTTTCCTATACAACGGCGTACTATAACAAGTCCGAAATTCTTCTATACGGTACTTACCCCGTCCTACCCTAAAGAAAACGAGAGAGACGAAACTGGAGAAACCCAGGTTGAAATAGTATTCTCCACAAGGGAAATCCGTAGATGTGACAACGAAAGACCGAGAAAAACAGAGTCATAAAGATCGTCTTCAGACCTACTTGTTCTAATTCAAAAGACGATCAGGGACTTAGTTAATCAGACCAGTTCCCCTACCTCACACTACTTCTAACAAATGACCGAATCGAACCCAGGACACAAGATTAGGTCTTGACATCTATAACAGTCGAAGACTCTTTAGTATAAGAAGAGGTTTACCCTTGATTCCCAAAATCCTTCCTTCTTTCCCTCACCCACACCCACCCTACTTACGATTTCTCCCCGAATTTCTTATAGGAAATCTCTTTATATCCATGAAAATAACGACAAAACATCGACTTCTCACCTGTAAATATCACGACAATCAACACGTTTCTACTTTATCAAGGGAAAAAAAACCTTCCAATATATGTACCTCTCTTTTTTTTTTAAATATAGAATACACTGAAGTCTTCACTTTCTTACGATGACAGGGGAGACTTTTCTGTCCCGTCTGTCCACAGAACACTAGGACTTGATCACTCATTTCAGAACGACAACAAGTCAACGATTCATCACAGACTGAGAAACACTGGGGTACCTGACATCGTACGGTCCGAGGAGACAGGAGGTGATAGAAGGTCTCAAACGAGTTTAAGTACAGGTAATACAACCACTACGATAGATTGGTAGAGTAGGAGACGACAGGGGAAGAGGAGGACGGAAGTTAAAAAGGGTCGTAGTCCCAGAAAGGGTTACTCAGTCGAGAAGCGTAGTCCACCGGTTACATAACCTTGAAGTCGAAATCGTTCTCAGGAAGGTCACTTATAAGTCCTAACTAAGGGAAATCCTAACTGACCAAATTGAAGGAGCGTCAGGTTCCTTGAGATTTCTCAGAAGAGGTCGAGGAGTTAAGCTTTCGTAGTTAAGAAGGCACGAGTCGGAAGAAATAGCTGGTTTCAAGAGAATGGAAGACAAAAAAAGAACCCCCACCCCACTCCTCCTCCCCACTTTTTACTCTTTTATCATCGTGGATGAAGTGTCTCAATAACTCCCCTACTTTACTCTGTAAATGACTAGGTCCACTGGTTTACGGAAAGGTAAGTAATACGTAAATTAAAAGTGTTAAAGGTCCTTTCATTGATTCTTGTAGGTTAGATTCTCTATTTCAAGGAATCCGACTACTTAAAGGAGACCAATAATCGGCGTCCTTTGTGATCTGGGTTGGTTCAGAACACTAAGGTTCGGAATGCGTAAGAGAAAGGTGATGGGACACGACGATGAATTACTCTAGGGGTCGAGAGACACAGAAACGGAACGGAAATTGTCCTAGGCGTAACTCCCTTGATGTGTACGTTTAATAATAATCGTACTTTTGCCCATTAATAATAAAAAATGTAAACGTAGTAGTGTCTATTAGAAAAACAATGTGTAAGAAATCGGCACTTACGGACTTGCTCTCCCGAAAGCCAAGTAAGTCTACCAGTAATTAAGATTTATTCTTTAAGTAAATGACAGTGAGTACAACGAATTTGTTACGTTTCGTTTCTCACTCACGTCTCGTTAAAGTCCGACATTTCCGACCCTGCCTTCGACCTTTAGTGGATCGGGTTGGAAAATTAAATGTATACTCGCTTTACTTCCGGACTTATCTCTTCCAGTATGTTAATTAATCACCGTCTCGACCCTGATCGTGCGTTAAAGAAATGGAGATACGGTTTCAGAACGGTAATTTAGTACTTACGACTAGTAGCCTTACGATAAACCAATCCTTAAGGGACTAATGAATTTTGTGTAACTCCCGAATCCTATCTCTGGGAATTACACGATTTCCAAGGTTTTACTTTTATATACTTCTTAGAAAGTGTTTAAGGGAACACAACATAATTAAAATTAGAAGTGATAAAGATGTTCCGTGAACATCTCCCCTTTTTATTCATAGACATAGATGATTTACCAGAGTAAACTCAGGACGGTTACATTTCCATACTTGATTTTTGTAAAATGTAATTTTGTCTCGTTTAACGAATACCATTGGTAACGTATTACTTCCTTGTGTTACTTCTTAATTCAAGTTTAATGAATAGTCCAGAGAAGGTAAAAGATTCAAAAATTTCATCTTTTAACGTGTCATATTAATGTCGTTCAATTAAACGTAAGTATAATGTTAAGTTACTCGTTAATGTAAGAAAAATAATTTTTTTTATAAAATATTTCATACTAAACGTAGTCATACAAAGGTCCTTTCTCACCGTTGAAAAGGGAACACTCCAAAAGTATGTGTAAGTTGGAACTTCGAATATAGAAGACCATATCTCAATATCGGAGAATAACCGAAAAACCCTGTCCTCTCCTCTCTTGGTAAACTTCATACTGATACCAAAAACTGTTCTTGAGAAGTTCCGTAGTAACTTATAGTCCCAAATCTTCCTCTTAAATTTCCAGAATAACGAGTTCTCAAGAAAGAGGGGAAGTGAAGGAGGTAGAATTCGAACTTAAAGAGGTAGCTTAAGGACGGTTCGATAGTCGGTTGGATATAAACTAATTGAGGACACGATCCTTTAAGAAACGGAGACTACTGAGGGAGTAGTAGTGACCAGTCACGAAAGTAAGACACTTTCTACGAGGTAAAACCGGATTGATAGGAAAATAATTACATGAAATTTCCTACGAAAAAAAAAAAAAAATTCCTACGAAAAAATTTTCTTTTTTGTGAGTAACGAAACCGTCCCGATACGTGATCTTGTAAAATAAGTACTGAACTTCATAATCGTACTTATAGACACAACCCGGTAGCATTACAATAACAAGTTAACGATTCAACACAGGCTGAGAAACACTGGGGTATCTGACGTCGTGTGGTCACAAGGGGCAGTAAGTGATAAAGGACCTCAAACAAGTTTGAGTGCAGGTAACTGAGTCACTACGGTAGGTTGGTAGAGTAGGAGAAAGAGGGGGAAGAGGACGGAAGTCAAAAAAGGGTGTAGTCCCCGAAAAGGAAAAAAAAAAAAAAAATTAAAATTTTAGAAATTAAGAATGTACGCAAGGGTTTGTACTTGGCGGGAGGTTCCTCAGTCAAGAGAAGTAGTTCACCGGTTTCATGACCTCGAAGTCGAAGTCGTCGTCGGGAAGGTTACTAATAAGTCTCGACTAAAGGAAATCCTAACTGACCAAACTAGAGGAACAACAGGTTCCGTGAGAATTCTCAGAAGACGTCGTGGTGTCAAATTTTCATAGTCAAGAAACCACAAGTTGGAAGACATAGCAGGTTAAAAGTATAGGTATGTACTGATGACCTTTTTGGATCGAAACTGATATACCTGGAAACAACCGTTTCACTAAAGAGACGAAAAATTATACGACAGATCCAAAAAGTATCGAAAAGAAGGTTCCTTGTTTACAGGAAATTAAAGTACCGACCCCAGTGGTAGGTATCACTAAAACCTCGGTTTCTTTTATTTTAGACGGTGACAAAGGTAAAAGGGGGGGCAGAAAAACGGTACTTCACTACCCTAATCTACGGTACTAGAATCAAAAAACTCACAACAAAATTCATTGCACCAAGGGTATTTCTATACCTCAGACTGACCGACGAGGTGAAAGAGACACTAACGAGAAAATTTTTAACAAATTTAATTCTATTTTATCTGGATATAACTTTATGTATCTAGTAATCTCATCGCCCTAGTCAAAACTTTTTACATAAACGGATACATTTGGTTAAGGTGTAATTTCTATATCATATAAGGTGATAGGTTCCTTCGTGTAAAACGGGGAAAGGTCCGTTAAAGGAAGGTGTCTCCGAATTAAAATAAATAAAAAAAATTAAAATATTTACTACCGTAAATGAATAAAAATTTTTTAGTTTGGTAACTTTTATTAATTTGTAACCTATTAAATCAAAAAATTTTTTTAAAATAACCTCATATCAACGAAATGTTACAACACAATCGAAGATGGAATATCGTTTCGCTTAGTCGATATACATATACATATAGGGAAGAGAAAACCTAAAAGAAGGGTAAATGCAGTGGTGTCTCGTGAGTCATCCCAAGGGACTCGATGTGACATCAAAGAGTAATCAAGACATAAAATATGTATCACAGGTATCACATATATACAGTTAGGGGTAGAGAGTTAAGTAGAGTAAGAGGGAAAGGGACACCACAGGTATGCAAATAAGAGATTCAGACACAGAGATAAAGACAGAACGTTTATTCTAGTAGATATGGTAACAAGATTTAAGGTGTATATATGTCAGTATTTGTTATAAACAAAAATAGTGTAGTATTAAAAAGAATGGTATGTAAATAAAAAAGACAAAAACTAGGAGTATATCTACCTTATTATTATTACAGGAAAAAACTTAGACTAAAGAAAATAAGTTAAGAAATTTTTTGTAAATAGGTACAACGACATGGATAGATATCAAATAAAACGAAGAACGAATCATCACAAGATGGCATGCCTCTCAGATATCAAACAAATAAGTAAGGTGACACCTTTCCCTAAACACAACAAAAGTCAAACTCGATAATACTTTTTTTACGACGATATTTGAAAGGTCATATATACAAACACACATATATGTACAAAATAAAGAGACCCCATATATTGATGCTCATCTGCGGATGTTCACGGAGCTCATCTACCTGTGAAGAACAAACAATAAACCAACGATTCAGGACAGGTTGAGAAAACTCTGAGACACCTAAGATAGGACGGTCCGAGGAGATAGGTACCCTAAAGGGTCTGTTCTTAGGACCTCACCCAACGACAAAGGAAGAGGTTCCCTAGAAGGGTTGGGTTCCGAACTGAAGTGCAGAGAACTTAACCGTCCATCTATAAAAATGGTAATTCGGTGGACCCTTCGTGTCTACATGGGAATTAAACTAAAAAATTTTTCACGGTCCGTCAAAAAGTTTTAACACTATGGTAAGGAATACTAATTACTACATGTAGAAAGACAAGTCAAGTCAACGAGTCAGTACAGGCTGAAAAACACTGGGGTACCTGACGTCGTATAGTCCAAAGGGTCAGGTAGTGGGTAAGGACCTCGAATGAGTCTAAGTACAGGTAACTTAGTCACTACGGTAGGTTGGTAGAGTAGAAGACAACAGGGGAAGAAGAGTATGTAGAAATGTATACGGATAACCGATAAGTCAAATAGAGTCAGACACTTCACAGACAAGGTCATAACACAAGTAAAATTGATCCAACAGAAAAATGATAATTTATTCTTATCAGTATAAAAGACCTAAATTCAGGAAACAGTCTATATACAAAACACTTATAAAAGAGGTGCAATTATCAAATGGTAAGTAAAAGAATTTACAACAGAAAACTAGTCGTGTACAGAATTTGAAGTTATTTCAAGTTAACTAAAAAAAAAGTAAATACAAGTCACTAAAAGACAGGAGAGGTCCTTTAGACACGTAGGGAGGTGTAGTACTACTATGAGACATTAAAAGAGGAAATCTTGAAAATGATAAAATCGTTAATATAAAACCGGATAATACCATACTCTTCCTAAAGTTCCAATTAAAAAAGGGGTATACAAATTTGTCAACAAGTACAAAATTTCTGAAAAGAAAGGAATTATTCATTGTCAGTGTGGAAACATTTTTTTTTTTTTCAGTTAACTACCGGATATACAACCAGATAAAGACTAAGAGATAAGACAAGGTGACTAGCTAAATAGATAGGAATTACGGTCATAGTATGATAAAACTGATAGTATCGAAATATCATTCAGAACTTCAGTATATCCTATTCGAGAGATTAAAACGAGAAGAAATAGTCTAATAAAACCAATAACATTCGGGGAAACGTAAAGGTATATGTAAAATCATAATCAAGTAGTTGAAGAACTTTTTTATACGACTCTAAAGATAACGTTAACACGATCCAAATGTCAAGTTGAACCCCTCTTCAACTGTCGTTGTGACTCAAAAGGTTTGGCACTTGTGCCATACGGAGAGGTAAATAAACCTCTCCGTAATGTGGACATTAACAAAAGTAGTTGTAAAACATTCAAAACCACCTCTTTTGAACGTGTTGAAAATAAGTTAGATGAGGATTCATAAAACACGACGACGACGACGACGATTCAGCGAAGTCAGCACAGGCTGAGACACACTGGGGTATCTGTCGTCGGGTGGTCCGAGACGGCAGGGACTCTAAGAGGTCCGTTCTTATGACCTTACCCAACGGTAAAGGAGGAGGTTACGGACTTTCACTTGTCACTTTCACTTGTCACTTTCACTTCAGCGAGTCAGCACAGGCTGAGACACGTTGGGGTACCTGACGTCGGATGGTCCGAGGAGGCAGGTACCCTAAAAGGTCCGTTCTCATAACCTCAGCCCACGGTAACGGAACTCCATGATAGTATCTACCGTAGATGAAAAAAAGTAAAAGGTCGACAGACTGACTGACATATTGAAACCTATTCCATAAATAGGAGAGACTTAAATAAAGACTGGACATTTTACACTCAACTACAAGAAGAATCTTCTTCCAGACCACATTTATACACGTTTATCAAAAATCCCCAAGAAAAATAATAATATAATTTTTCCTATTGAATCTTTCAAGTATTACGTCAAGAACCATATAGTCTTTAATAAGAAAACGAGTTTTCACTTTTTGTTTGTTTGTTTGTTTTTGTTGAGTTTGACCGGATTCGTTATCTCCCTTATAAAACCGAGTGTATTGACTTTTGAGACCTCCCCCTAGACCATCAACCCGACTCCGTACTGATTTGGTTTCGGGAAGTTGTTACGGGAGTATTTAGAGATAAAAGGGTAGAAAATCAGGACATAAGAAGAGCACATCAAAGTAAGAGGTTTCCGAAGAGAATACCTTGTCCAAAGCCGTCGATGTCTGAAAGGTCACAGGTCAGGTTGTCATCTCTCTTTTGTAAGAAGGATCAACGAGACAGCAATTCATTTGTCCAGTGGATAAACTGGTAGAGACTTAACACCGGTTTTTTACACACCGTGGACGGGTAGGGAGCTCGAGACCCATCTCAGTCGAGAGGATATTGATTTCTCTTTTTTTTTTTTTTTAATAACCCATCCCTTACCAGAGGGTCCTCTTCTTTCTCCTTACCGGGGTTTCCCCGTTTGTTGTTTAAAAACAGTACAGAAATTGTGTCATCGGTGTTTTATGTACCGTCGACATAGTCTATCACCCGTATAAGGGGAGACCGAGACTAAGAGAGATCCGTAGTCTCTGAGTTAGTAAAAAGACTAGCGTAAGTCAGATCAAGACAAAAGTTCGTGATTATAGTGGAATTCGAGATGAAACACTCACTTTTTTAACCCCCAAACATAACCTTGAATTCTCGGAAAGCTGTTAGTGAAATCGAGAGGAACAACAAAGATGACACGTAAATCGATTTTTCTCGTCTAACCACCGTATTTATGTTAACGTCACAACGACGAGAAGAGGTGGGGGAGGAACCTTTTTATTTTCGTCACGATAAATATCGCTGACGTTTTGGTTTCAGTTCAAATCATTATAACGGCGTGTTGGAAAGGGACCTTAGTTCGCTCCGATCACAGTACTTTCTTTCCTTGAGGACAAAACTACGTCAGTATGTCTTTTTAAAAAAAGTAACCAAAACTTACAAAATGAACATACAGGTCTTGTATGTTCTTGTCATAGACTTCATACCAATTACTTTCTAAAATGTTTTATGAAAGAAAAGACGAATTTTTGTTTTGTTTTGTTTTGGACCTGGAGAAATGAAAATGTGATTTAAGGTTTCAGGACTTGTACCGTTTGTTCTGGGAAACGTCAGATACAGCGAAGAGACCTCAGTTGGCACACACACACACACCCACCCACACATGGGATGAGGAGTGTTGGAACACCCGACGCGGGGGCGGGGTCCGAGAAGACAGGTACCTTAAAAGGTCCGTTCTTATGACCTCACCCAACGGAAAAGGATGAGGTCCCGTAGAAGGGTTGGATCCCTAGCTTGAGTCCAGAACGAAGAGGACGTAACCGTCTGTTTTAAGAAATGATATTCGTGGTGGAACCTTCGGGATCTCAGTTAACATCGGTGTTGGTCTCTTGTTAGAGACGATACTAAAACATATAAGAGAAAAGAAACAGACTTTATGGAAAGGAACGAAGTGTACTAATAAGTCAAAAGAAAGTTCTACCATAGTGAAGGAAGTACTTTAGAATCGTAGGACGAGACCCAATTTACGGGTCTAAACTACGAGTGGATCGTAGGGTATGAATCGTGACAGTGATACATCGTAAATAACACTACGTTATGTTACAACGTAAAGAAAGTACTCGGATATTCAACAAATTCTCGTTGAAAAAAAGAAAAACAAAAGAAAGAGTCGGTTACGGGTTATCACACGGATTATATTTTATTTGTTAGTCATTTATAAAAAACTTTTTTTACTTATTTTAGATTCACACTTGTACTCAAATTTACTTTTCCTACTCTTCGAATATATGGAAACCATAATTCGAAACTTTTAAAACACGTAAGCACATAATCGTATGAAACTTGTGCACTATAAAGATTATTCGACCCATCTTCACGAGGATGACTTACAATAAGTTTTAAAATAATTAAACTCTCAAAATACACATCTCTTTATAATCGTATAAGGACCGTATACATTCGTGATGTTTGATAAATTATTTGTCACCGGTACCTTATTAAACACAAAGTTTGGGAGTCTCGAATGTCGCGTTTAAGTAAAATAATATGAAGTAGGTTACTCTCCATTTAAACTTTACTAACATCCTTATTTGTCTTAAAATTTATTACATATTATGTGTCTTACTTGATGAAAAATAGGGAAAGAAACCTCCTCACTAATAACGACTGACCTAAATAATAAAGACTGTAAACTAAAACGGAAGTTAACGTCTAGTCAGAGTTTGTCATGAATATAGCCGACGGGAAGACCCACAGACTTCTTAGTACACGTATCCCTACTTAATGCACTTCAAGTTATCTTGAGGAAAGATAGGTAGACGTACGATGAGTACGGGTACAAAAAATAAGTCAACTGAGTCCCGAGACATTTCCGTCCTATACAAAGACTAAATAGTAGTAATAAAGGTTACGGAGGGTGTTACGGACTATATATTGTACCTGAGATATTTGCAATCAACTAAATTTCACTTGATAAAACCTTAACAAGACCTTACTCTTAGCTACAAATGACTGACTGAATAAGTCACGATCGGTACAAGTTATATAAAAAGGTAAGTTTCGATCGTGTTACAGGACTTCGTCCATAGTGATGACATCTTGACTCTTAAAACTTCGAGTCTCTACATTCATTGAACAGTTTCTATTGAGTCCTATGTCATGTGTGTTCTCCTCATGAAGTGATGGACCCGACAGTACTTCCAATTTACGCAATTACTTACCTCTCGTGGGTCTTACGGCGGACCTTAGGACCTCATATTTTTCGTTACGTATGTAGAAACCTCTTCCGTTACCGTGGGGTGAGGTCATGAGAACGGACCTTTTAGGGTGCCTGTCTCCTCGGACCACCCGACGTCAGGTACCCTAGCGCTTCTCAGCCTGTGCTGACTCACTGAAGGGAAAGTGAAAAGTGAGAGTACGTGACCTCTTCCTTTACCGTTGGGTGAGGTCACAAGAACGGACCTCTTAGGGTCCCTTTCTTCTCGGACCACCCGACGGTAGAGACCCCAGTGTGTCTAAACCTGTACTGACTTCAATGAATCGTCGTCGTCGTCGTCGTCGTCGTATGTAGAAACGACAAGAATAATGAAACGATAAATAGTCCCATCTACTATTTTCTTACAAATAACAAAAAAATGCGGTGTGTATTATGTTTGATATAACAATAAATTTTCTCTTAATTTCTTTATGGGATTATAAATACACTCAACAAAGAACTGTGCAAACCATATTTTTGAATTATACTATGAAATTCTACACTAAACCAAATTGGAACTTCTGATAATCCACAAACCACCCGTCGGACAAACGGCAATCTGAGACACATTGAAAGGACGTCGGACCTCGACCCTTGTCGACATCGAACAACGGGGACAGTCTAAATTTTCCTTAAAAGACTCAAAGGGACCACCTGTAAGAGGTTCCGACTTTTCTCTCAAAATGTTCTCACGGAAGGTAAAAATAGTGAGGTGGAGAGTCACAGTCCATAATAGGAGTTTCAGACATTAGTATTGGAGTAAACTTTTATCTTGTTCTTCCTTCTCCCCACTTCAGGTGTCGAGAGTTTCCGTTCCGGAATTTTACATACATTTATCAAAACTACAAAGTGTCGACAGAGTTCGTAACTCTTTGAAGTCACCAAAACCCCTCTCAGCTACTTCAATTTGGATACAAGTGAGTGGATTCCAAACTGTAAACAGGGTCAACAAACTTCACGTACTACCAAAAGATGTGGGTGAAAGGGATAAAGTCACTCCAGAACCCTTTAAACAGTTACAGGGGACCAAAAGAAACATAACTTAAGTCTGAGACCTCCAGACAGAAATACCTTTTCTTTTGACTTCACAAAATAATTATCTCAACAGACCACTCGGACTTGAAGGATGACTACATAGAATTCACAAGACATTATTAAGAACGGCGAAAGATCTTCAAATCTTTTCAACCTCTCTGAACTCGGTGAAAGAGACCCGGGGTGGTAATCCGCCCGACCAGTATGGGTCTTCATTTGTCTTCCTTAATATAGGTGGTAGGTACCCACCCTGGAGGGAGGGTGGAACAACCCTCAAGAGAAGTTGGTTGAAAAGAGGGTTCTAACGTAGGACGGTCACTGGAGTGTGAAAAAAGGACAGAGGTACATTTAACGATAGAAAAGTCCTCCACGTACTGTCGGAGACAAACGACCCCGGAGGTAAACATGTCTTCGACAATAATACCTTATTCAAATTACCCAGCACTTAAAACACCTCCGTCCCTCCCAGAGAGCTACTGAAACATACATGGTCGGTACCTGGATGACCGAGACGTTCCTCACGTAATCCGATTTATAAAAATCGGGTAACTGAGACCTTCATTATTGGGATTTACGAAGTAATTTAAAAGTACCCACTCACTACCTTTGGTACCCCCCCCCCCCCCTACGTTTTGAGTTTAGCCGGTGTAAACGAAGTAATAATGGGTCGACCCCCTGTCCTCACACCGGGAATTTTTCTCATTTCTATTTGAAAATTTCCTTGACCCCGGTCATAGAATAAAAGGAAGGGACGAGGTTGTCGCGTCCTGACCTGAGCTAAAAAAAAAAGGAAAGTGTGGACCGTAAGTCCTGAGACTTCTACCCACACGTCCGTAAGTGATCTTAATTTAGGTCAGAGTCCCAACTTCTTAAATAAAGGACTGCCTGCGTGATAAAAGACGTCAAACCGCCTAGACCCATTCGATCCCGGTCTTCAATCCCTCGGTAACTAACGTAGGACGGACCCGGAAGGGGACACGTGCAAGCCCGTAAGATTGTACATATGATAGTACATTCTTAACTTAGCGGTCAGATACAGACTGCGTCCCTCGTCGTACGAACCCCGACCACGTACCCCTACTGGGTCCCTCTACAATGCCCCTCCCTCCACCCTCCCCCCAAGTACAAACCCTTGCGTACATTCTTAATTTCTAAAATTTTAAATTTTTTATTTTTTGTTTTTGTTTGTTTGTTTTTTTATTAGACCCCTAACAAATGGGGTCCCGTAAGGCTCTTGGTCTCAACGGCTCTTCTTCCGTCCCCCTTCGTGACCCACAATTGACCCGGGACTCAGGGAGGGACCCTGAGCGCTTTCGCACCGTCTACGTACGGAGGAGGGAGAGGGAGCGGGTTGAAACGACCCTTCGGAGTCACTTCTGTCCCCGCGTGTCTGCTCCCAACCGGCGACCCTTGATCGCGGGGGAGGACGCGTCCCCTCAACCCCGGTGTGCGGGCGGGGCCTGGACGGGACATCAAAAACTCGTGACCGCGAGAAAAGTTAAACCCAGACGCGTCCAAATCTCCGGACCCTCCGATTCTCAGCTGATCTCCTTTTACTCCCTCCGGTCGCCTCCGCCGGCCACCGCTACCACTCATCGTTTTTGTCACCTATGAAACACCTTTTTGGGTTCAGATCTCCGAAAATGGGGTAGAGCGGGAGTGAGGGGAAGAGGCGGGTGCATCGGCCCCGCCCTCGGGTCGCGAGACCCGAGTGAGAGGGGGAAGATGCGGCCCTACCCCTCTCTCGCGGTCCCGAGGTCTCCGAGCTGACGCTTAGCGCCGCGGGGGCGAGCGAGCGAGAAGGAGGAGGAGCAGTGGTGGAGCTGAGGCGATTCGAAAGCCTCGCGCGAGCCCGCCGCGTGTCTTGTGGGCCCTCCCTCGCCCTCGGCCTCGGGCGCTCCGGTCCCGCGCGCCGCCCGTCCGTCCACTCGCCGCGAACCGCCCGCGCCCCGGCCGCCCCGCCCCCGCGCCCTCCTCCGCCCAGACGCGCGCCCCGCCAGAGGAGGGGGACGAGACTGCGCCCCGGGCACCGAGGGGCCCTCCTACCTGGGTCGAGCCGCGAGCGGGCCCGAAGGGGCCCGACCTCTCGCGCGGACTCACGGCGGCGGGCGGCCCGTACCCCTCGGCGAAGGACCCGCCGACGCCGACGCCTCCTCCTACGAAAGCCGCTCGTCTCCACTCCGTGCCGCCCTCCGAGCGCCGGCGGCGCCTCAAGTCGTGGCTCTCCACAGTCCGCCCCTGCGCCGCGGACCTACGGGCCCTCCGAGGAGGCCCCGAGGGCCCGCGCCTCCTCCCGAGGTCCCCGCGGGGAGAGCCCTCAAACCGATCTTCACGCCTCCCCTATCTCTGACGTCAAAAGAAGGGAGAAGGAGGTGAACGACTCCCCCCTTCCGCTGAGACGAGGAAGGAAGACCCAGAGGGGAATGGTAGGGGTCACAGTGAAGACTGGTGCGAGTCAAGACAAAGGTCAGAACGAGTAGATTACGTGAACAGAGAGATGACCCAGGGAACGCGGGAGGAGGGAGGACGCAGGGACCGAGGTCGATAGGTGCTCGGAAGGAAGAGGGCAAGGTTTTGGATCGGCTATGAAGGCTCGGGAAGGGTCGGCGAGACGGCCGCTGGGGTCCAGGCTGGAAGAAGGTACGAGTCGGTTTGGGCCAAAAGTGAAGGGATGAGAAACCGTCGCGACGCCAAGGCGATGCTGGACACCTTTTTGGTCTAGATAGGGTCGTTGGGGATGGGAAAACGTCTGTGGTAGCCTCGACATGGGGCGCAGAGGAGCCTTGGGTAGAGAAGGGCTCAGGAGGTATCTAAGCCAAGAAACGACGGTGGGAGAGACAAGGTGAGGGGTCGGGGGGCGGGAGGAGAAAGAAGGGGTGAGCGGGGAGAAGAGAGACGAGGTCTGAGCTGCGAGACAGCCGGCGTCTCGAGTCGGATGGGGGCGGGGTGGGGGAGTAGCCCATTTGAAAGTTTAGACGCACCAAACCAAGTATTTCCTCGGGACTTTCCTCTCGAGTTAGCGGTTCTCTCGGACCTCAGTCCCTCAGATCCTACCCCCTCCAACTCAGAACCGCAGCAGCCTTTCCTCGACGTCCGACTCATAGGATTCAGTTAAAGTTTTGTGACCATCGACGTCGGCCCTGAGAGGCGGGGTGCGACAGATCAGGGCGCTTCATAATAACACTGGGGACCACCCTCCCGCGCACATAAGACACGTGAAAAATTTCGTGAAATTTTTATATATATTCATGACCACCTGTCCTGCTCCCCCCGTGGCCCCTTCCAACGGACTCCAACTACGGTGAAACGAGGACGCAACGAGGGACGGCCTGGGCTACAAAGTGAGGTGCATTTGATGGGAGGTGGGGGTTGCCGTCGTGTGTTCAGGAATAACAACCCCCAGACGGACCCGTGAAGGCGGACCCGACTCTCCTAGACCTCCTTACCCTACCCCCACCCCTCCGCGCCCCGCGGCCCGCTGGCACCAAACCTAAAGCCGCCGCCGCCCACCTCACTTCTCGCGGCGACGCGCCCGAAGGTTCGCGAGCCCGCGCCCAGAGCCGCCCACCCCACACGCGGGCGCACCCAGCCGCAGACGGACACGCAAACCTCCGACCCTGTGTGGACCCGAAAATCAAGCAAATCTTTCTTCTCGCTCACCTCTCCGACACCTTCACTCACGCACAAAGCGGCGGGCCTCGAGCCGACTGCCGCTCAGGAGGCTCTTTCTACGATGTTTCGTCGAGGATTGCGCCGCCGTCCCCGACCTCGTTCCTAGGTGACGACAGCCAAGAATGAGGGAGGACGAGGGAAGGGCGACCGGGCAAGTTGCGTGAAAGTTTTACAACTACTAAAACTTATTTCCGGAACACCCCCAAGATGACTTTGAAATAGTGTGAATTGTACAAAAGCTGATTAGTATATTTAATTTCCACCGAACGCAAGTCTTGGGGGATTAATAGGCCAAGTGCAAGCATGCAAATACACGGTTAATATCCAGAAGCCCTTTAGGTATCTTAATATTTGGTAGGGGTGGGGGACTTAATCGTGAGTAACAAAAATAATAGAGTTGCTACTCACTAAGACCTATCTTGGGACTTAACGTGTCCGTTCTATTTCCTCCTCCCCCTCCACCTCTCCAACTTGCCTTTTCCCTTCGAAGCGTCGAAGAGGGGTTGGGAGGGATGGGGGGTAGAGGAAGTTGAGGATAGGGCTGTTCCGAACCACTGTTAAGACCTTACACTTTCCCTAGTTTCTAAAAGAACTAAAGGGTGACTCTTCTCTCTAGATTAGTTTCGACATAATTTTTCAGTTGAAGATTCGTTAGTCTTAAACAGACGACTACAGGAACTAACTTTGGGATCGTAAGTACTTACCTCATAACTTCTTGAGCGTCTTTACCGAAAACTTCGCGATAACAAGAAGAGGTATGTGTCTCCGGGAGAATTTCCAAATCCTTCAAGTTTTACGCCACTAAACTTTCTGTCTGTAACATTGATAAACCGCTGCGACCCTCCTAGACTAGACGTCCCTAACCTCTTCTCCGGCTCAACCCCTCATGTTTGCGCAACAATGGTAGAAGAGCTCTTCGCGGCCGATAGTTCACCCCTAAATCAAGAAAGATGTGTAGTTCGACTGTTAATTTGTAGAAGGATTTCGTCTAAATCTTTTACTAAAAATCACCAAAAACAAAACAAAAGAGAAAACCCACCACCAAATGAATTCCAGATTTATCCGTATAGACCTTGTAAATTAGTACAAGTAACATAAGTTGTTATTTTAGACTTATTTTTAATGAATAACAACTACTTTGAGTAGAGTGTTCGACAAAGTGTCATACAAAGTAAACGTTCTGTCTAGTAACACACTCCGACGTCCCTTCTCTACGATAGTGAATAACAAGTAAAAGAGGGTTTCGGTCTCTCCTTAGGAGACGAAGACGAGGGGAGACGGGAGAATTCTGCACAAAGAATTTACCACCCACAGACCGAAGCAGGGACTATCATGGGAGAATTTTTAATGGAAACCACCTGAAGACCACGGGTCTCGGTGGGACGTCCGTCCCCTTCTTAGAATTAACTCCGGCGTAATAAAAACTATTAAGTGAATTCAGTTTGTAAAACAAAAACGACCCCAAATTAGGAAGAGAGTTCGACTATTTCGATTGTTTCGTTCTTTTAGTGTCAAATATAGAAAACTTACCGTGAAATGTTTTAACGTATTTAACTTCCACCAACAGTCCTTGAGATTCACAATGAGTCCCGATTGTTTTTTACAAGTCACCAACTCAATTCACTAACTCCTACTTAGTGAACTGGAGAGACTTCGAGTCAAAGTAGTAAACGTGTTCTCCCTGTTATAAGAGATGAAGAATCCGGACACTCGTTAAGACACCCCTTTTTACAGAGTACCCCGCGAAACCGTACATCGTCCTGAAGTCCTCTTACCGTGGAAAATCATTATCGTACCTCAAGACGATTCCTCTCTCCTACCATAAACCTTAACTTTCCCGTCCTACCTTAGGTCCATGACCTAACCGTTTAGTGGAAAAATTATTTTTGTCCTTATTAATTGTAACCCCTCTAAAATGACTCTTGGTCTATGATAGAATTCGTAAACCGTAAGTAAATAAATTAGGAAGTGATTGCAATCCTTCGTTTATGAGCATAAACCAACTATGATTTTCACTATTAAGTCTCTCGACCCGTGTCTCTCTCAACGATTGACCGGGTTCCAGTGCGTCGTTGATTATGTTAAATTTAGGTTCGTAAGTCAGGACTGACACAGTACAATAAAGACTCACACCTCTACTAGAGTCGAGAAAGGGTTCCACCGACAGGGTAAACCCTTATTACCTTTTCCCACTGTTATATGTCGGAACTGCATGAGGAAAAGGATAAACCTTCGTCAGAACAAGGTACAGGTCAAGATTGACAACGAAGGACTGGACGTATATCCAAAGAGTTCTCCGACCAGTCCACCAGACCATAAGGGTAAAGAAAGTCTTAAAAGGTGTCAAATAACACTAGGTGCGTCCGTTTCCACAACCGTATTAGTTATTTCGTCTTTATCTACAAAAAGACCTTGAGAGAACGAAAAAGCTATTAAGTCGGCTACAACTGTTAAACTAGAGACCAAGGAGACGGAAAAGATTTTGGTCGAACTTGTAGTCCTTCAAGTGTCAAGTGTATAACGACTTCGGACCGAACCTCTCGAAACTCGTAATGAAATGATCGGACACTCTACTCACGTTACCACGCCATCAAACTCGTAAGAAACCGTAACGGAAAGAAACCCTAACCTTACTTTTGACTGGAAAAGGTCAGGACACCGGTGACCACTCAAAAGGTTTACACGACCGTATAACTCACGTCGTGAAAGTGTGGTAGTAGAAAGTCCTAAACTTTATCGAGGTGACCTTAAGGTAGTGGAGGTGATCGAAACAAGTATCACTACGAAAGATTCCGGGTGAACTGAAGTGTAAGGTCCTACAGACCGAGATCCACTCACTAGTGTGGTAACACTAATAGAACCAGCACTTCTAGAAAAAACATATTAAGAAGACACATAAGGACGGTACAGAAGAATTATACAAAACGAAAACAATCCAGGTATGACAGGAAATAGTTCGGGTAGAAACGTACTTTACAAGGGAACCATAGAGATTAAAAAAACTCCTCTAGAGATCAGAAAGGGTAAGACAACAAAAGGAGATAAAGAAACGTAACTAGCGACTTCTTCCGATAGAATAGAGAAGAAGGATAAGAAACCTTGAGACGTAAGTCTACGAATATAGAAAGGAAAAGAGGAAACGAAAAGCGAAGAGAAGAAAAGTGTCGATAAACATTCCGGAGGAGTCTGTCGGTAAAACGAAAAAACGTAAAGAAAAGGTACCCCTACCAGAACTGGGGACAGAGGACATGTTACAGTGCTTGTATCAAGTATCAAGTAGTCCGTGAGATAGATAGGATATACGTCCAGTCCTTCGTCGCCAATCTTGACCAGTACCTTGTTGTCTGACCAAGGTTTATCCTTTTCCTCATACAATTCCGACATAGAACAGTGGGACGAATAAATTGAAGATACGTCTCATGTAGTACTCTTTACGACCCGACCTTCTTTGTGTTCGACCTTAGTACTAACGGTCCTCTTTATGATTATTGGAGTCTATACGTCTACTATGGTGGGAATACCGTCTTTCACTTCTCCTTGATTTTTCGGAGAACTACTTTCACTTTCACCTCTCACTTTTTCAACCGAAGTTCGAGTTGTAAGTCTTTTACTTTTTTTTTTTTTTTCAAACGGTTTTGGTTGTGTCACAACATTTCATTTTATTTCATTTTTATTTTTAATTTTTTTTTTTTTTTCTTTTACTTCTAGTACCGTAGACCAGGGTAGTGAAGTACCCTTTATCTACCCCTTTGTCACCTTTGTCACAGTCTGAAATAAAACCTCCCCAAGGTTTTAGTGACGTCTACCACTGACGTCGGTACTTTAATTTTCTACGAATGAGGAACCTTCTTTTTAATACCGGTTGGATCTGTCGTATAACTTGTCATCTCTGTAATGAAACGGTTGTTTGCAGGCAGGCAGATCAGTTCCGATACAAAAAAGGTCACCAGTACATACCTACACTCTCAACCTGACGCTTCTTTCGACTCACGGTTTCTTAACTACGAAAACTTGACACCACAACCTCTTCTGAGAACTCTCAGGGAACCTGACGTTCCTCTAGGTTGGTCAGGTAAGACTTCCTCTAGTCGGGACCCTAAAGAAACCTCCCTTACTACGATTTCGACTTTGAGATCATGAAACCGGTGGAGTACGCTTCTCAACTGAGTAACCTTTTCTGAGACTACGACCCTCCCTAACCCCCGTCCTCCTCTTCCCTGCTGTCTCCTACTCTACCGACCTACCGTAGTGGTTGAGTTACCTTTACTCAGACTTACTTGAGGCCCTCAACCACTACCTGTGCCTCCGGACCGTACGACGCTAAGTACCCCAGTGTTTCGCAGTCTGTGTTGACTCGCTGACTTGACTTGACTTGACTTACCTTTTCCACCGAGAAGTCCTCTGTTGTCACCATTTCTTAACTGAACGATCACGTTCTCTGTGTTCTTTGAGTCCAAGTCAGGGACCTAAACCTTCTAGGGAACCTCATCCTTTACCGTTGGGTGAGGTCATAAGGACGGACCTTCAAAGGTACCTGTCTCCTTGGACCACCCGACGTCAGGTACCCCGACGTTTCTTAACCTATGATGACCCATGTCGTGTCAATCACAATCGTCGTCGCCGTCTGAAGGACATCCTCGTTTGATGTCCCACAAAAAGACGACGGTTACCCCGTAATCCGACTACCACCCGTAAAACTTGTGAAGACTGTAACACTATCCATAACCAAGTGCATGTAGATGACCCAACCGTATAAGTCATTGACCAACACGTCTCTAACGTAATCACGACAACAACCAATGGTCTCCTCCATTCGTCTCTTAGAGTCTTAATTCTCTTCCATATTGTCTACCAATCTTGAGACCTGAATCCACGATCCAAGTCTGTAGTCAAGGGGATCGAGACGACGAGACACCGGAACTGGTCGAATAGTTAGAAGAGACACGAAGTCAACGGAAATATTATTCTATTGATGGACGGTGTATTCTAACAACACTCCTAATATCCTCAATATTGTGATCTACGAATCTTGTCCTGGGTCACCCACTACAATAAATTGACAATTACAATAGGAAGTTTCCTTTCTCTTTAAGAACGAGAACTATTATTTTTCAAAAGACAAACAGTGACTATAAGATTCTGAATTTATAGGAATCTCATAGACCTGACAAAACAAAACAAAAAAGGAACGATTGATCTCCATCTCTCCTTCTCGATATAAATTCCTAAAGTCCGTTTCCAAAACAAGACACATCGAATAACCTTTACAAAAGAGGTTGTAAAAGGGAGAAACACTTCCCTTACCTCTCTAAAAGTATTACGATTTTATGGGGGTAGAGTAACGTGAAAAGTCGTCAAGAAAAGAAAAAAATTTTTTATGAATAAAACTCCTATTAATGAGACGTCATAACACCACCAAAGGGGTATGGAGTCACCCTTAGTCAGTATCCGTATGGGCACAGGGGAAGTAAGACTTAGGGGGAGGGGGATCGTCCAACAGTCCCTCGAGGTCGAGACCCACGGGACAAGTTTTGTGGTTTGAACACGACCAATAGACAAAATGTATACCACCACATATATAGAATTACGACAAGAGAGTTAGTAGGTTGGAAGAAGAAACGGGTGACTCAGGTTTTCAGAGAAGAAATATAGAGACAGAGGAAACGACGGGACGTGTATCCTAGCAGCCATGGTAGTCAGTTCTAAAGTATATATACACACAATTATATGCCATAAACACAAAAAAGAAAGACTGACTGAAGTGAGAGAGATTATCGGAAATCCTAGTAGGCAGAGTAATCTTGGCTGAGTTTACACAGGGAGAAATATTGACTCACTGTGACGTAACACACATGTATGGTGTTGAAGGAATAGGTAAGTAGGCAGCTACCTGTAGATCCACCGAAGGTACAGATTCAGTCGTCAATAAAAGTTCCTTTATTTTGTTGACCTATCTAACTTGAGAATCTCATCAGTCAAGAAGGGCCAGATGTCTAACCTTTGGTCAAGTCTGAACCCCACTATATTTTGACGCATCGACTCTCCGTGACAGTCTTGGGTCCTACGAAACAAGTCACGAGGAAGAAGAACTGATCTGACAGAGAATATGGTCCTATCTCAACAACGGACTTTATGTTTATCTCGACTTCGTCTTTCTCTTCCGTTTACCCACCCACAATGGTCGCTTCTCGTCTTCGGTCGGTCTACAAGACATGACTTTTTTACACAGGTCATTCTTTTTCTTTTAAGGGAGGAGACCCCAATATCGGTACTTTTTGATCGTGTCTTGAGTTAGATACTCTACACATAGACCTGAATCAAACTTCTCGTTAACTAGTCCAAAGAAAGCGAGACTCTACGAGAAACATAAAAACAAAGTAACTCAGGAATCTATTACCCCTCTGAAACTAAACCCTTAACATTTTGAGGAGACCGAAGATAAAGTACTTTATACGTTGTATAAGATAACCTTTCTTTAACGGTTGAACGATAATAATAATAAAATAAAATTGAACTGTATATTGACTAGAGATTAGGGTCACTCCCTGAGAGTATCTCTTGTCCGTTATCTTTATTTTACCATGACTTGACTTCTTGAGTGTCGAACATTACCATTTTCAAACACCATCATTTCTACCCAACAAACTGAATCCCCTATTTCAATCTCCTCCATTACATCGTCTGTCTATACTACAAGTCTCACTTAGGTTCAGTCGACACAACTGGAGGATCTCACTCAGAACCCTTTAATGGTTACGAAACGTAGTCGACACTCGGAGCAAGGTTAAAGACTGAAGAGACAACCAGACAAAGAGTTAAACTAGATAGGTAAGTGGATGAGAAGTAGTCAATTCGTAGAAAAGAGAAAGGGAAACTGAGAGACATACGAATAGGGTCAGAAACAGAGGAAAAGTAAGAAATACAGATAAACAAGGACAAGAACAATCACAGTATTAGTTGGTATTGTCGACTTTTACTATTTATACGTACTCCGCACAAACCCTTTAACTCCGGTAAGTCCAGAACTATACCTGCAGTGGGGAGACAGGTAAGTTGTGTAGAATGACTATGGATGAACCATGGACCGAAACCGACTCACAATCTGTGACACCTGTCAAGGTTCTAGGTTTCTACGTCAGAGACGGTAGACCCGTGGACCGGAGGACGTACGCAGTCATCGACTATGTCGTACTCTACACCACGTCTCTTATAGGTATGTCGTCGTGACCTTCGAAGGTCTCCTCTTTGACAAAGATGGACCTCCTCCCTTTCCTATCAATACCGAAGTGTCTTACCCCTTAAAGTAAAGTCGTCCTTCGACTTCCAACTGGTCCTTAAAGACTCCTCAACTTCCGTAAGGTCTAACTTTCTTGATTTACCCGTTTCTGTCCACCCGTCCTTCGAAGCAGTGACCAAACCTCTATCCGTAGGACGACTCGCACCGAGAGTACGTTGTATACACCGTCTGTACCTAATAAGACATCTCGTAAAAGGTTTGGACCAAGACCCCGTGACAGATGGTCCTACCACTACTCATAAAGTTTATTTTCACAAATGTCCCGTTTTGTCGGGTACGAGTTTTTGTAAACCTTTCGAGATTTAAGATTTGACAAGAGAATCATTCTGTGTCATAAATGACTGTATCATTTCGAAGTCTCTAAGGGATGTCATTTCTTTGAACCCATGAAGTAATTCTTAAAAGGTCTGAATAAACGAAATCTTAGAAATTAAAGGTTCTCGGAGAGAGTCACAGAATGCTCTGTCTAACATCCTTTCTAAAGACCGATTCGTGCATACTATAAATTCGTCTTGTCAATTAAACTAGCTCCTTCATTACAAAACAAACTTTATATCATATAAATTCTGTACTTTTACACATTTATTGAGCGTCATCTTTTGAGACAGGGATGGTGAGTCGAAGTCTTTCGCTCGGTACATTTACTCCAACTCCGGAGAATCATTGGAGAGGGGGTAGTCTAGAAGAAGGGAGGACGGCCTCCATTGGTGATAAGGTGTAAACCATAAATAGTAAGGTATATTAAGAAAGTTTACACGAAAAGTCTTCTTGTCAGAATTTTTCTTAATGTAACTTAATGTTAGGTCAAAGATCGATCAGTGATCTCTATCATGAAACAGGTTATTTACAGGTCCTTTCCTGTAAATATTTGAGAAATCCCCCTTCTTTATGTCGAAGAGGAAAATTGTAGACACGGACCTTACATCATCTACGAGTCATTCAAATACGACTTAACTTGACTTACACACATAACAGTACACCAAGTACTTCGAGTACCCCTATTTTTCAAACCCCATTTACCAAAAGGTAACTGTTACGACATAACTTTAAGAAATACTAGTTACTAAAACTTTTGTGGAGAAAAAGAAAAACCACCCTCAAGAAACAAAACATTAGACTTAAACCTTTACTTATCATTGTTAGTTGATGACTTTCAATACAGACAAAAGAATTGTCGAAAACCTTAGTAATTGTCATTTTTCAATAAGTCTAAACAGGATACTTTTGTCGATTGAGCCATTTTGATAGACGAAAGTAATATCCTTGTTACTATTGATCTTTACAAAAGTTAGTTTTTTCTTGTAAATAGTTAATTGTGATTTACTCACAAGTTATAGACCCGTGACCTATGAAACTTCCAAATATTCCAAGAGGCTCTTCATTGAATAAAAGTCATTGTTTCAAAATAATAATCCGTGGTGGTACGGTTACTTTGTAGGAAGAACTATCTTCATTCCCTGAAGGAGAACTTTTTCGAGTGTATTGGATTTTGTATATAGTATAAACCCACTTTAAAAGGAAGAAATAATAGGATCGGATATAAGTATATAATGACAATATATGTACAGTTGTACATCTCGTTTATAACCTTATAACGACTTCCTACATACCATCTTTCTTACCTTCCCCTTTCCTTCACCCTCTGTATGTCCGAGGGACCCTCTCCGAAAAACGTGAGCTAGCACCAAAATACTTTCTATCACCTAATTAAAAAGGGTATCCCAAGTTACAACTAATATCGATATTCAGGTGGGGATCCTAAAAGACAGAAACTGAACCGACCTTTTTAGGGTCGTCCACCGTCCTACTCTCAGTTGAACACACTTGCTAGTATTCACTACGTCTGTGGCGGGTCTCTCATTCCTTCAGTGCACCACGACAAGGGAGCACCAACGGACTACTACGGGTACGTGAGACTGGCACCGTACACCACCACGAACAGAAGTCAGGATCGTGTACAATAAAACTGTACAATACAAATAATGTACGTACGAGTGTTTTCAAGATTTATATTTTGTGTTAGTAAGTTTGTATGAGTTCAATCTGGTCTCACGGCCATTAGGTTAACATCTACTTCAGTTTCTATCCGGTCGGTATACGACTTAGGCTCTGTGTCGGACATAACAATCTTGAATCAAGGTTACTTACGTTTTTCCAATGACATTAAATAAGGAAACCCTTCGACTTATCTAAATATCCGGTGTATCTTCAACCTAAGAACGGTTGGAAGACGATAGATTGAAGAATTAAAATTACACCAACTTAAATAGTTAGAAAAGAAAATACCAATCATGAAAAATACAGAAGTCAAATTCTTTCGGAAAAATTTTTGGGACTACAGTATTTCTATCAGAGGAAATAATAGAAGATTTTCGAAATAACAAAACGGAAAATGTAAATTCAAGATATTAGACACCACATACGTACACACACACACACTACACTCCATCCTTGAATAAGACAAATAAGACTAAAAGAAGGTGTACCCTCTTTTAGTAGGACCGTAAGTCCTAATCAAAGATCCGCATTAAACCAGATGAGAAAACGGGTTTGACGTAAAGAAATAATAATATTGAAATATTGTTCGGAACCACAAACCGTCCTGTTTAGGGGTTGTCACAGGAAGAAGTTTTCATTCAACCGGAAAGCACAAGGCACATGTAGAAAATTTTAAACAATAACCGTATATTAACTAAATGTTACAACACAATCAAAGTCCATATACCGTTTCACTTAGTCAACATACATATGTATTCGGGAGAGAAGAAAAAGTCTCAGAAACAGGTATATCCGGTAAGGTCTCATAACCCATCTGAAGGGACACAATATGTCACACAAGAAGAATTGGATAAAATATGTATCATCACGTAAATACAGTCAGGTCATAGGGTAAAATAGGGAGGGGAATATCAGGGGGCCGTTGGTACACAAAAAAATTTAAATAAATAAATAAAATCAACCTCCGATTAATGAAATGTTATAACGTCACCCAAAACGGAATGTAACTGTACCTAGGCGGCACCCACATGTACACAAGGGGTAGGACTTGGAAGGAGGGGTAGGGTAGGGAGTCCCAGTACACAAACAAAAGACGTAGACACTGACATGAAGACAAAACATTTTTTCAAGTAAACATGGGAAAAAAGAATCTAAGGGGTATATTTACTATAACATAACAGACAGAGACGACCGAAGTGAGTCATACTGTTAGAGACCCAGGTAGGTACAACGACGTTTACTGTAATAAAACAAGGAAAAATACCGACTACATATGTAAAATAGTAATCGAAAATTTGAATGTGATCTTATGAAGAACTCTAAACTAACTTTAATAACGAACTTAAGTATCTAATTAAGTCCCTTTACTGTAGTAATACTATAACACTTTCAACAAGTCAGTATAGGTTGAGAAACGCTGGGGTACCCGATATATCAGGCACCTTAAGACATCCGGTCTTATGACCTCACCCATCGGAAAGGGAAGAGGTCTCCTAGAAGGGTTGGGTCCCTAACTTGGGTCCGGAGGGCGTAACGTCTGCCTAAGAAATGGTAGACTCGGTGTTCCCTTCGAGTAAAAAGGGTATTTGTAAGAAGTAAATAAATCAAGAATAAATTACATAAACGTACGTTTAATATTAAAAGAAGTATTTCCATACGTGAGAAAGTAATCTAAATAAAGGTCTACGAAACATAAAAACATCAACGATAACATTTACGGTAGAAATTTTATACGAAAGACCAATACGTAATCAAAAGTAGGATGAGTTGCCATAAAGAATAAGACCTACCACCCCCGATTTCCCCTCCTCTTTTTAGACCACCGATACTCACGAATGATTTGTGTCCTAAGAAAAATGAATTTAATTAAGAATAACATCATATCAACGAAAAGTCACAACACAATCAAAGAGGACATGTCGTTTTACTTAGTCGGTATATACATATATACACACACACATATATATAGATATATATCTTTATGTATATATAGATAGAGGGGAGGATCGTGAGTCTTAGTTGTGATCCAAGAAGTGTATGTGGCTAAGTTATCGTCTTGTCGGAGTCCCCTTCCCGAGACCCACCGAACCGTGACGGGAACTGACCCAGTGACGGCAGGAACCGTTTGGACATCACGTCCCCAAAGGAACCAGGCCCACCCAGTCACCTGACCCCTTCACTCTAGACACCGACTATTCCCCACTAGTGGAACTCATAGTCGTCGAGAGGACTAAGTCCGCCGTCTCCAGAAATTTTCTGTAGAGGACACAAAAGATCCTCTTACTCCCTATCACGTCTCTTACCGTGGTGAGACAGGACCCATCGGGGAGGGGGACGAGGGGGGCGTTCTATTACCCTGGACCCCGGGGTCCCCAGTCTCAGACCGAGGACTGTGTGACCAGACCGTAAAGTCCGTCCGACCTCAGTAGACCGACGGGTCTCCTGTGTCAAACCGGTCATCGATGTCAGAGGAAACTGAAAAGTCCAGTCACTTATAATAAGGGTAAAAGAAAAAAAAAAAAGAAAAAATAAATAAAAAATAATAAGGGTAAAAGTTAGTCCCCAGGTCCCTTTGCTTTTCTGCACACGTTCGGTAGATCGACTCGACCTCACTTCTGGGTCCAGAGGGACGTGGGCACAATCACGAGAAAATAAAGTAGCGTCACAGAATTCTAGGAGTTCATAAACTATCACTATATCACTCTAGAACTTCGTAGAAAGTAAACGTCTTTGTGGTGATACGTACCCTTGACATTAAATGTCGACGGGCTTCTCCCGATTACTCTCTCGACAGATTGAGATCGGGGTACACCATCAACAAAGGACGGTCACAATAGGACAGAGACAACGAGACAAACAGAGAGAGACCTAAGGGAATACAATAACTAAGAAAGTATTCGGAGTGAAGGTGAGTAAAGAGGGGTAAGTTTATTATAAACATAAAATCCTGGATCCCTTTTATAGGTAAAGCGAAACTTTAAATGGGGAACCTGCAGTCCCAGGTATTCTAAAGTTTAAGGAGAGGAGGGGAACGGTCCATGACATCGAGAAAGGGGAGAAGAAACTGTAGGACAGTAGTCGTGTAAAGGAGTATAAAAGACCTTACTTCTATTATGTATGGGGGTGATCCAATCTAACTATATTTTCTCCTACAGAGTTTCTTTCGTCCTAATGTACTGGTTTTTAGACTGGTGAACCAAGTGGACGACTGGGATATTTAAAAGAGGGATGAGACAAACACCCCAGTATCCCCACTCCAGTCCATAGAAAGAGATACGTAAACTGACGAGGTCTACCTAGTCCCCTCTCCCTTCAGAACTGAACAAACTTATTGACATTCAGTCGTACCCGACCCTCCTTCTCCGGACCCGTGACCTGATTGTAACGGGAGAAGTCTTTATGTTTCCAGTAACCGTATATGTGTGTTCCTGGATGACATATGGTGTCCCTCGTGACGAGTTATAAGAAATTATTGGATTTACTCTCTCTAACCTGTTATTATCTATGTACATATACATATTGACTTAGTAAAACGACATGTGAACTTTGATTATGTTATGACGATTAGTTGACACGAAGTCATACTTTATTTTTTAAATTTTATGCATTTCTAGGATATGGTATCCGAGTTAAATTCAAGCTTCAAAGGAAGACAGGCGGAAAGGGGCCATTCGCATAGGAATAAACCGCAGGGTTCGGGACCTAAGAGGGCTCATGGTATGAAGTAATGCAGTCAACAAGACGCGGTACAGACAATTAGACCCCAGGAGATTTCAGTTCCTATGAGAGTTGACCTAAAGTACGGGGTAACACGAGTCAGTACAGACTGACACACTGACGTCAGGTACCCCAGTACGGTCCGGAAAGACAGGGAGTGGTAGAGCATTTCAAACGGGTTCAAGTACAGGTAACATAACCACTACGGTAGATCGGTAGAGTAGGAGATTGTTGGAGAAGATGAAGACGGAAGTTAGGAAGGGTCGTAGTCCCTGAGAAGGTTACTCAACCAACAAGTGTAGTCCACTGGTCTTATGACCTCGAAGTCGTAGTCAGGAAGGTCACTCATAAGTCCCAACTAAAGGGAATCCGAACTGACCAAACTAGAGGAACGACAGGTCTCCTGAGAGTCCTCAGAAGAGGTCGTAGTGTCAAGTTTCTATAGTTAAGAAACCGTGAGACGGAATAAATGGCATGTCTAGAGTGTCGACATGTGCTAGTGATCCTTCTGGTATAAGAACTGATATGAACAGCCGTCTCATTACAGAGACGAAAAGTCGTACGGTAGATCCAAACAGTACCGAAAGGACGACTCTTCGCCAGAAGACTAAAATACCGACGTCAGTGGTAACCGTCACTAAAATTTCGGGTTCTTCTCCTTTAGACAGTAATGAAGGTATACGAACCGGATGGCTCCTTCAAGTGGAAAACCCTTATGGTCTGGTGAACTGGACGGAGAACTCTTTGGATATACGTCCAGTCCTTCGTTGTCAATCTTGACCTGTATCTTGTTGTCTGACGAAGGTTTATCCTTTTCCTCATACAGTTCCGACATAGAACAGTGGGACGAATAAATTCAAGATACGTCTCATGTAGTACTCTTTACGACCCGACCTTCTTCGTGTTCGACCCTAGTTCTAACGGCCCTCTTTATAGTTCTTGGAGTCTATACGTCTACTGTGGTGGGAATACCGTCTTTCACTTCTCCTTGATTTTTCGGAGAACTACTTTCACTTTCTCCTCTCACTTTTTCAACCGAATTTCGAGTTGTAAGTCTTTTACTTCTAGTACCGTAGACCAGGGTGGTGAAGTACCCTTTATCTACCCCTTTATCACCTTTGTTACAGTCTGAAATAAAAAACCCCGAGGTTTTAGTGACGTCTACAACTAACGTCGGTACTTTAATTTTCTACGAATGAAGAACCTTCCTTTCAATACTGGTTGGATCTGCCGTATAACTTTTCGTCTCTGTAATGAAACGGTTGTTTCCAGGCAGATCAGTTCCGATACAAAAAAGGTCACCAGTACATACCTACACTCTCAACCTGACACTTCTTTCGACTCGCGGCTTCTTAACTACGAAAACTTAACACCGTAACCTCTTCTGAGAACTCTCAGGGAACCTGACGTTCCTCTAGGTTGGTTAGGTTAGACTTCCTCTAGTCGGGACCCACAAGAAACCTTCCTTACTACGATTTCGACTTTGAGGTCATGAAACCGGTGGAGTACGCTTCTCAACTGAGTAACCTTTTCTGGGACTACGAACCCCCTGGACCCCCGTCCTCCTTTTCCCCTACTGGTTCCTACTCTACCGACCTACCGTAGTGGCTGAACTACCTGCACTCAGACTCACTGGAGACCCTCAACCACTACCTGTCCCTCCGGACCACACGACGCTAAGTACCCCAGCGTTTCTCAACCTGTGCTGACTCTCTGACTTGACTTGACTTGACTCTTGAGTAAGTGACGTTTCCCCGTTATTTACCAAGGTCGAGGTGCTAAGTGAGGAACCATTGAGACACTGTTCGACAGGTCCAAAGGTCGGATTCACTATCTACAGAGTAGGTGTCTTACTCACCCGTCAAGAAGACTTGAAGTCCTTGTGTACGTCGGACCCGTAACGTACTACGGTCTCCCCGACGTGCCAGACGGTAGTCGTGACAGATTCTTGACGTACAACAACCCGGTGTAAAAGTAAGTCAGAGGGAACAATACAATTTTATGTCCGAGTGTTATGGAATAGGTTTATGGGACCCCAGAAGATACAAGTATTATGTCTAAAATAAAACGAAAGATCTTTCCGTCTGAAATAATACGGTACGTAAACGGAAAATAGATATTATGGGGATGGACCCAAACTCTACCATGGGACATTAGTTTAAGTAACTACGAAGATCTCGGTAAGTGTCATTCTGATAAGTGTGAGCCTAGTGACTTCTAAGATTCCTAGAAGTCCTGTGAAGTCCAGTCCAGTCTAAACTTAATAAATTGTTATTGTTTTTTTGGACTCAAAAAAAAAAAAAAAAAATCTCGGGACATCAGGATGAGACGAGAGGATGAGTCATCTCGCGGGTTTGTGGGTTGTTATTGTGTCAAGTGGGACCGTTCTGTCTCTACGTCAACGGTTACCTCAGTGAGAGTCAAAAGATGTTCCCTCCGACCTACCCCAGTCCACCCTCCTCCCCTTTCTCTTCCTTGATGTAACAAAGGGAAACCGAGACTTTATAATTATTTACGACGATATTCTCTAAATAAAGGGATCGCATACTTGATCAGGAAACGGACAAAGAGAGTCTAGGTGAGAACCGGTAAGGGGAAGGGTGTGACAACTCACACCACCTTTCGACCAGGGTTGATGCAGAGGGTCCAAAAGACCCGTTGATTGAAGGTCACCCCGAGTGACTTACCATTGGTATTGTCCTTCTGCCCTTCCTTCCCTCCTCCTCCTCCTCGTTCCCAGAGGGAGATAAAAAAAATTCAAAAAAAAAAAACCTACGTCTGGTAAAATTTCAGACCCGAAGGGTCCACCGTGATGATCATTTCTAGGACTGACGGTTACGTTCTCTTTCTTCTCTACACCCAAACTAGGGACCCAACCCTTCTAGGGGACCTCCTCCCGTACCTTTGGGTGAGATCACAAGAACGGACCTCTTAGGGCACCTGTCTCCTCAACTCGTCCGATGGCAGGTATCCCAGTGTTTCCCAACGAGTACTGGCTTCTCTGAATCTTGTGTGTAGAAACGTCGGTTTCTACCTCCTCGAAATATGTAAGTTGTTTTTGTTCTGACCCTCGACTGACACCGAGTCTAGTACTTGAGGAATAACGGTTTAAGTCTGAATTTAACTTCTTTCATCCCTTTTGATGATCTGGTAAGTCCATACTGGATTTAGTTCAGGGAATACTAATGTGTCACCTTCACTCTTTATCTAAATTCCCTGATCTAGACTACCTATCTCACGGACTACTTGATACCTGACTCCAAGGACTGTAACATGTCCTCTGTCCCTAGTTCTGGTAGGGGTACCTTTTCTTTACGTTTTTTCGTTTTACCGACAAACTCCTCCGGAATGTTTATCGACAATTACTCGACAATCACTCACTTAAAATCCAGACCAAGAAACCGATGAATTTGTAAATTTATGAACTGTGACTCTACCTTACTTCCTTCGGTCTTTCACTTTATATGTCCATTTAGGTTTGTGTGGTGTGTGTGTGTGTGTGTGTGTGTGTGTGTGTGTGTGTGTGAGTGTGAGAAGTCTCTAGAAGTGGAAACTAGAAGTCTCGTCAGGATAGACTATCTATCCTTCCGAGAAAGACAGGGGTAAAATATCTACCAGTTTGGTTCCTCTGAACCGGTTACCAATCGAGACACCGGTGTCTGTTCTGGTACTTAACAGACTCGAAGTTACCTTTTTACCCAAGGATACCCCGACAAAACATTTAGTTTTCTTGACTGTGAATCCCCTTAAGAGACCATCAGGTCACTAATCCTGAGACAGACACACAAGTGAATACTCCCACCCAGGCTTAAGTTAGGGTCTATCCCCTTTCTTCTAGGGTGTTCAGTGTACTGTGTGGAGGGGGGGTGGGGGGTTTTTTCCCACTGTGGACGTTGTGTTAATCTTGACATGGACCACGTACACCAGTGCGGTCGGCGACATCAAGGTAAGACGGAGGGGGAGTCTGTTTATTTTATCTGCCGTACCGGGGTGTCGGTAAGGGAAACCTTTCCTGGACGAAGTCACATTACTTCTCTCAAGTCACCGACTTACTTTTGTCTGGACGAGAGAGACACGGAAGAAAGAAAAAGAAGTCGAGATTCTTCTCTCCGAACTTTAGTCAGTACCAAACGACACTGGAACCACCGGGGATAGTAGAAGTGTCCAGTCCTCTGTTAAACTATAAAACAAAGGAGGTTTAGGTCGACCTTCCCTTCGGTGGTACCGGTGCTTCTGTCAAACGACGTCTTTCGTTGAAAGAATAGTCGTGTACACCCTGAAATAGTATTAAGTTCAATCTACCGTATTATTTTATAAAAGGTAAAAAAGACTCATAAAACGTTCTAATTATTTCGTCGTAAGAAACCCTTACAAATAATTAGGTATTGAATGTCTTTTGAGATCTCTTTCCTCTATACTTTATACAAGATATCCACTTCTGAAGTCCGTACGGTGGTGATCCTAACTTAATCCGTATGTAATAAGTCGATCGACAGAAGGCCCACGTAAGACCAACGACTACACTACCACCGAAACAAAACCTCTACTAGATTTGTTCGTCAACAAGGGAAAATAAAAAATTTAGACCTCCCACACTTTCTCCTTCACCGTCGGACAGGAGTCCTACCCTGGGAAAGAGGGGGGAACGGACGTGAACTCGATGTGATCAGCATTTCCGTACGAAGACTCGGGGTCGAGAAGACGACGTACGTCACCCAAAGACGACAAAAAAGTTTACCTCTACCACCACGACCGTGGCCGCCACTACGACTGCTCATACTACCCCTACTTCTCTTATTACCGAGGAAGAGACAGGTACTGTTCCTCACTACTGAATACCCTTTCCTAGCATCATGAGATAGTGAAGTAGGTAAATGAGTCGTACAAACTCGGGAACGTTCTATCACCAACTAAGAAAAAATAATCAGTATTTTTTCTATTCAAAGAAAGAGTTCTAGGCTCTAATCAGGACTTTCGTGTTTATTTACCTATTATTATACCGATTCATACCGGGGGTTATCATAATCGACACCACTTTTTATTCTGTCTCCTACCGAAAACGGTCCTATCCCTTCCTAGTCATAAATTCGATTCGTAAGACTTCCACTAGACCTTAAACGACTACTCAGAAACCACGTTATTAATACAAGACTCAAGGTAAGACCCGGATATCCCACTCGTACTGTCTCTGAGGTCACCGGACGTAGCGTATATGTCAGGTGACCCTTTTGCATTTTGGTTGTTTCCGTCTTCCTCTGTGTATCTAACCCTCCCGGTACCGACTCCATCTTCACCCGTGACATATATGCAACCATGTCTACCCAGTGTTTCACTACCCATCCTCCTCAGTCCCTTTCAGTCAGACCACTCCATTTGTACCGATCAAGTACCTCGTAGAAAGGTGGTCGACAACCAACCCTCCAACACCAACCCAGTCAAGTGAGCGAGTCAGTACAGGCTGAGAGACGCTCGGGTACCTGACGTCGTGTGGTCCGAAGGGAGAGGTGGTGGTTGAGGGTCTCGAACGAGTTTGAGGACAGGTAGTTCAGCCACTACGGTAGGTCGGTAGAGCAGGAGACAGCAGGGGAAGAGGAGGACACCAAACCATCCACCACTGTTCTATCTGAAGTGAACGTCTCTCCTACAAAGAGACGTAGGAGTGAAGACAAGGACCTAAGTCTCTCGTCACGAACCTCTTTGTACCGATACAAGTAAATCCACTTTGCACCTGATAGTCCACACCACATAAAATTACCAGAAAGCCCACAGAGACAATCTTCGCGAAGTACGAGTCCCCGGACGTTCTCAGTACGTCAACTGTAATCGACCATCTTATCAGGCCTCACCGTCCTCCCCGACGATCCATTCGACAATAAGTCGAGGTCGACTACCAACGTCATTCTCTCACGACCTGATTACATCGGACCAGAAGTCAAAAAGGTTTTTTTAGATCTTTGAAAAAAAAAAATTACTCTTCATGAAGACAGGTTTTTAAACCGTGATTCAGTCAATTTTGTTTATTGTTGTTGTTGTTTTTTACACACATCAGTCCTCTATTGACCGGATACCCGAAAATCGAGTACTTAATGGTAACCACTTAAAACCGGATAAGAAATATTAATCGGACAATATCGATGTAGTTAGAGCGAGTTCGCCTTCAAGTCAGTTATATGGTTCCTCATTTAACCCAAAAAAAAAAAAAAAAAACCATTTCCTTTCAAAGACGTTCTATCAACTTGTCACCTTTAACCAAGAGTAAATAAAGACACACAAAGGAGCCAGAGGAACAAACAACAAGAACTAGTCTACGAAGACTATGTACCACTCCGAAACATTTTGGTCACAGGTACCGTCAAGACCACAAAAGAATCGACAAGTAACCCGTCGTGACCCGAAACATAGACAGACACAGATGTCGACGGAATTAATTCGAACAATACACGACGATGGTTCCGTTTAGGGACATCACTCAGTTTACTCATCAAAATCCCAAACTTTCACTGTCACAGGACACCGAAAGAGAAACTCCCAACCCTGAGGGTCGGTGATTTTATACGTGTAAAATTTGGTCTCACTTTTGTACTCGTTGAATCATCAATGACACCTTAACTCACTTACAGTATTTATAAATAAATAGAAAAAGTATTGACCGTATTTTTACAATCCTATATTTTTTCAACAAGTGATATTTTTGTTGTCTTTTAAGTAACCGATATGTAGAGGCCTTACGCACATAGAGAAACCCAAAAGTAATCACAGATCGTTATATGAAACTCTTTAATCTAAACTTGTCTTCGAAGTCGTCTTATACTTTCGAGGAACACAAGCATTAATAGGGCAAAAGTCACTCCTATGTAACGTATGTAGTCAGAAATTGGTATAGCACCGACACCAGTTGAAATTATTTACAAAGAAAGTTTTTTTAAAAAAATTTCTTCGTTAGGCACAAATGACTTAAACTTTTTTCGTTTTTTCACATTTTCTTTTTGTCCTCACCCATCGGATAGGGAAGAGATCCTAGAAGGACTGGGTCCTTAGTTTGACCCCAGAGGACGTAACGTCCACCTAAGAAATGGTCTACTCGATGGTCCCTTCGGGGTTTCTCTTTTTTCAGCGTATATTATAAAGATGGGTCTCCGTTAGTGACAATCACAAAAACTCAACTTCTCTATTTCTCCGACACCACACTCCAGTCTGGTCGTACCTAAAACTAGGTCCAAGGAGGTAAAGAAATTCGAACGTTGGAGACTAAAAAGAGTAGACACTTTATCTTTATTTTTAACGTAGATAAAATAGACTTTACAACTAATAATTTGGTTTATTATGGATAATTCGTAAATCGTGTAATGGACCGTGTATTCGTTGTGAATGTTCACTCGACATTGTAAAAGACAAGAAAAACGACATTTGTAAAATGGAACACCTCAAGTAATTTTTATTAGTACTTTTGTGGTAAAAAAAGAACGTTTTATTTTGTAGGTTACAAGGGTATAGAGAATTTTTATATGATTTACAGGAAGGGAGTTCACCATGTGTCATCTAAGACACGAAAATATAATAAAATATTTATATCAAATAAATAGTACACAATCGGAGTCCACATATCGTTTAATTAAGTCAATACACATATATGTGTATATATATGTGTGTATATACATATATACATATGTACATAAACATACAAGAAAAAGTCTAAGAAAAGGTAATATCCAATAAAGTTATATGACTTATATCTAAGGACACTATATGTCAGGAACAACAAGTATATAAAATCTGTAGTAACAGATATAGACGATTTGGGTTTAAGAACTAAATGGAGGTGAGATAAGGGAGACAATTGTTCAAACAAAAGATCTCGGAAAAAGACACAACCTTCATTCAAGTAAATATAGTAAAAAATCTGAGGCGTATATTTAACACAATATACTACAAACGGTAAGGGACGACTGAAGTGAATTATAAAATTAGAGATCCAGGTAGGTGTAACGACGTCTACAGTACTGAAGCAAGAAAAAGTACCGACGCATTATAAGGTAACATATGTCCATGGTGTAGAAGAAATAGGCGAGGAGACAGCTACTTGTAAATCCAACGAAGGAACAGGACGACGACGACGACGACGACGACGCAGCGAAGTCAGCACAGGTTGAGACACGTTGGGGTATCTGCCGTCGGGTGGTCCGAGGGGGCAGGGACCCTAAGAGGTCCGTTCTTATGACCTCACCCAACGGTTATGGAAGAGGTCACGTACTTTCACTTTTCACTTTCATTACAGCGAGTCAACATAGACTGAGAAGCGCTGGGGTACCTGACGTCGGATGGTCCGAGGAGGTAGGCACCCTAAGAGGTCCGTTCTCATGACCTCACCCCACGGTAACGGAAGAGGAACAGGATCGATAACATTTATCGCGACGATACTTGTAACCCACGTACATAAAAAAGTCAAATCTTAAGAAAGACCTATATACGGGTCTTCATCCTAACGACCTAGTATACCGTTGAGATCAAAAATTCCTTTGAGGTACAACAAGAGGTATCACCGACACGGTCAAATGTAAGGGTGGTCGTCACAGCCTCCCAAGGGAAAAGAGGTGTAGACGAGGTCGTAAATAATAAACATCTGAAAAATTACTACTGGTAAGACTGACCACACTCCATTTTGGAGTAACATCAAAATTAAACGTAAAGACGCTATTACTCACGATAACTTATGGAAAAGTTTACGGACAACGAGCAGACATACAAAAGGAACCTCTTTACAGATAAGTTTATAGGAGAAATTCAATATATTATAAAGTAATTGTACGGACATAGTTACAAATCGAAAAGAGGAACATATAAATTCAACAACGATTAAGAAAAATTTATATTTATTAAGAAACTACTCATAGAAGTAAGTAGTTGGAAAACGTCGTCGGACTAAAAGAGTAATCATATCACTGACGGAGGGTGTAGACCTTTACCCGTTTTAATAACGGTCGTAAGAGGTGACTTTGACAACCACTACTACCTCTACCCGAAACGTGACAGGTCATATCATCGATGTTCCATATGTACCGAGACCCGTAAACTTTACATTGATCGTACTGACTCTTTGACTTAATTTTTTAAATTGTAATAAATTAAAATCAAATTTACTAGAATAGCTCACCCACCGACGGTATAACCTGGTACACCTGAATACGATAAGACGAAGTTTCTCATCTCACATAAATCCGACCCTAAAACAAAAAGTCTGTCTGTAGGTATCTGATCGAAACAAAAAACTAGAGACCATGTCTATGACACAAAAGGGAGAGATACACAAAGATGAAATAAAGCTGTTCCTTACCACATCCCACGGAGTGTACGGACAACGGTGCAATTCAATCTTCAGACTCAACTATGAATTTATACCCGACGAATATCATTGAAGGAAGATTGTTATGTCACATCTTTCCCCTATTTTTTCTCACTGAAATTATAGTATATACTTTGCTCAGCGGTCAGGTCCAAGTTACGTACTATGACCTACGAACCCCGACCACGTGACCCTGCTGGGTCTCCCTACCATGCCCCTCCCTTCACCCTCCCCCCAAGTCCTACCCCTTGTGCACATATGGACACCACCTATGTACGACTACATACCGTTTTGGTTATGTTATAACATTTTATTAATCGGAGGTTAATTTTATTTATTTAAATATAAATTTTTTTTTCTCACTGAAATACCACCGTTTTGGACTGTCTGTCATGTAGTTGGTCCACTACCTCCAACTATGGTTGGCCTTACTCAACACAACTAACATAAATGGGAGCTATACTACACTACTTCTACCATGAAGTGGAGAAGTCAGAAGGAGCGGTCTTGTGTATTGGGGTCAGATTAATACTGTTTAGGGTGAACTCCCTGTAAGACATTTTATGAGTCAGTCATCCTTGAAATGAAGGATTTCGACAGTTCCAGTAGTTTTTATTCGTTTCAGACTCTTGACAGTTTCAGTACTCAATATTACCGATTCACAATACACTATGGTACCCACTCTAGGGTCTTGTTCCTCATTCTTTTTCCTGTAATGTATCGTTGATTCCTTTATTATTTTACACCTGAAAGTAATTATTATTACATGACCAAGTGGTCAACCAAGTAATTGACGTTGTTTACATGATCACATTCACTCAACTTTTACAACTGAGACACTCCTGAGGAGCCCAACGGTCACTGTCCTTAGATCGAATCACACTGAAGTCAGATTGTCCCTCAAAGAGACGAGTGTATTGGTTCTCATCCACACCAGACCGAAGTCTGTACCAATGTCGACTCACGGGGAAACCGAGACAAAAAGGTCCGGTCGAGCTGAAAGAGACGTAACCGAAATAATCTTCGGAGGAAGAGTCGTCACCGTCTCTGCCGGGGATCGGTAGGTCTGAATGTAGGAAGACCGAATCGTTGGGGTAGAGTTCCCTTTTTCCGAAAAGGGGTCATCTCGACGTCTTGTCCGACCCCGACCATGTGTTCCCTGAACAAGACTAAGGACTTAAGTAGAGACACCAGTCCCGACCCCTCCAGTTTAAAGACGGGCAACCGGTCATGACCCGGGTTCCGAGTGGATATTTCGGTCTCCCACCCCAGTCAGTCCGGGTGGTTTGGCAACGCAACCGGTTTTCCAAGAAAGACACAAAAAACTATTGTCGAATGTCTCTTTGGACTTGTTCGAAAAACCGGTTGAGTTAAGTACCTGACTTTGACTCTACTCTCCTACTAAGGAGTTTTCTTTTAGTCCCATCCTTTACACATGAACCGTCTGTGTCCAATGAGTGAACGACGAGTGACGGGACAAGAAACTTCGTAAAAAATCAAAGGGACTAAGAGAAGAATCCTTTTCGGTCAAACAGTCCCTCTCACTCCAAAAGACAGGAAACTCAACGACAGTTAAGTGGATCGACCGAAGACAGTGAATTACCCTGGCAAGGGGATGGATCTCCTCCCAAGAATCTACGGAAGGTTAATACTTTCGTGACCCTACAACCCTACGACAGACCAGAACGAGACGGACACAAATACTGTCACACGAGTGATCAATTAAGAAGGGGAGAGTTTTCATCCATTGATACGAGGTCTCTCAATTGTTCCACTCATTTAGCTACGTAGATAACACTAATAAAAAGAAATACTTATCCGTTTTTTATATAACGAATTCGGGGAAGGATCTTTATGGACTTAGTTTCGACTACCCTAAACGTACAGTCTGAGGTCTATTAGATCCTTAGACCATCGTTCACCCGTGAAGTCAGGGGTCGACCGTATAACTTCGTTATAGAACCCTGAATACTCACATTAATTTGGTACGGATCATCATTAATGTTTTTCCCTCTGAGTGACGGGAATTTGTACTGACATTGTATAGTCTAGAAGTATTTTCGTCCTTCGATAAATAAAAGTAGACACTTCAGGTACATCTTTTATAAAATAATTATGAGGTTAAAAGACTAAATCGGGAAACATAGTATTTTTATACCACTGAGTTTTGTCAAAGGAAAAATGACGAACACGAGTCGGAGTATTCTCTGCAACTTTAAAACATCGTTAAAAGGAAATGTGAGATGTCGTATTTCGTATAGTCGTTTAATTATAAGGGACGGACATTCTACTCTAACTGGAGTATCCATATTCAAGTAAAGAACAGGATTGTAGATGACATGGCACTTTAATCCCCAGAGATAGATAGATATATAAAAATGAAGTAAAAGTAACACCGTTTTCACCACCATCCCTGGAGTCAGGTCTATAACACAGTGAGATTGTATAATAGTTCAAAATTGATCAATCAGTAATAACACATTTCTACGTCCGCCACAGTCCTCGTGTTAACCAAAAGGACAAAAAATAAAAAATCACGAAAAAATAAGGTCCACGATAGTATCTGTTCGAGAGATATACAGTTTCCCCGACTTTCGTACCTCGGGTCAGAATCCTTTTAAGACACCCTTGGAAGTGGCTCCGTGGACACGACTCAACTCAATGGACACGTCCACTTTCTTTTCTTCACGATTGTCCGACACATCTCGTGTCACCCTGTGTACCCAATACAATAATCCACGTAAACTACTGGACCACAACAGCTTGATATGGATGAAGAAATCTGGACGTATAAGAGTCAACTCTTTCTTCCGAAACTACTAAGTAATTCTAGGTGACCCTCGGAGACTAAAATATATGGAACTTAGAAACAAGTACACCTTATTATGGATTACTGCGAACCCATCAAATCCCTGTGTGTGTGAGAGCAAGAGACGGAGTTTAGAGAAGGTCTAAGGGAACTGCCTCCGAGACAGGAAGAGACAAGAATGACATGAAAGTGGGTACTCTAACATACAGAGTCTGACTCACCCAAAACCATAGAACCGAAGGGATGTTCCGAGACTAAAGGAACTCCCTTCCACGAAAAAATTTTATGCAGAAGAGTATATACCTTTCATAAAACGTTACTCTGTCAGTTATTTATAAAACATTGGCATAGATTTCTCTAGTATGTCCCTTTCTGTTTTTGTTTACGTCTATACGGACTTTATCGTTTCCCAAGGATATATCAACATTTTAGCGAATCTATAATTATGAATACGGTACATTTCATTTAAGTCATCAAAGAGACCGTCTAAAGTAAAATTACACATACTCTACGGTTTACAAACGTCAGATCACCCCTCCATTTAGTAAAGTAAGGATATTATCTTACGAAAATATGTAAAGGCTAATGAGTCGCAGAATACCACCCCGGTACGATTCAATGAAGGGTAGAACAGTTTTACGCCGGAAAACCCACCATTCCAGTAAGAACACGAAAATTCTTTCTTTTCTCTCGAGGGTGGCAGGAGTGGTCCCAAAACTACAAAGCTCTAACAAAAACGTACCTCTCGGTCAGACGTCTCGTTCTGTTACACTTATGTAGAGGAGTTTAGTTACTTTTAACGCGACAGGAGATCTTTTAATCCAAACTCGGTGTAGTCGCAGTCACGGACTCTGACTTATTTAGGGTAAAGTACTAACGGGGTACATACTTAACACATTACACAGATCTACCCGTGTCGATACTAACGGAGAGAAAGGGGCCGTAATGATTTACCATTACGTCACCTAAGTACACTGCTCTTCACAGAGTTTATTTGTCGGGGTCGATGTACCTTACTAAATCCCGGACGTAAGTCCTTCAGAGGTACCTGGTCGCATTCTCCACTGACAATTGGTCTCTGTTATCCTTTTGCAGAGACACCGAAGAAAAAAAAAAGAAAAAATTCCGTCTAAAACTGTACTTTTTGAAGTTATCAGAACAAATTATCTCAGTATCCATACAACTGGTATAAAAATCTATCTTGGAAACCAAACGACGAAGGTCGACCCCTCAGGTACCCGTTTAGTCCACTTGAAAGTATTGAAAAAATGTAAATCGACAAACTTTATTTACGGTTGACACACGGTTTGTGATAAAATCTATCTTTCCCCCCCCCCACTCCACAAATCTTTCTTTTGTCAAGATGTCTGACTTTCGGACGACAAAAACAAAAAAGTAAGAAAGGTGGAACCCACAATTTTTAATTGGACTTTTTATTTACGAGGTTGTGACTCCGTGTCAGGACTAAAGAACGTATCCAAACGTCTGTGACTCTTCCACCACAAAGTCCACTACCAGTATGGTCCTCCCCTCGAGAACGTCCTTGCCCTGGGAAGATCGACAGTTTGTGATCACAACAAAATTCAAACTTTCTTTAAATTTACCAGTAAGGGTTCTGGTAGAACCGAGGATTAGGTCATTTTTGATGGGTATGTCACTCACGACCCGTTTCCGTCTGTACACCAGTCACTCGCTCATAGGGTTCGTAACCTCTTCATTCCGTCCGGTAACATGAGGGTGTGACAGATAAAATTTCGTCAACAGAAAAAAAGTCAAACTGAGATCGAAGACTGTAGAATCTGAACGACGACTCAAAAGTATTGTTCCGTCCTCGGAACCTCAATTAAGTCAAGTAAACCAAATAATGCCGAACTCACCTATACATAATAAAAAGATGGAACTTATACTTACTACTCGAAAGGACCCCTTCGTTACTATTTAAGTCAGGTTCAATACGTCGAACGATCGATTCACTGGAACCCACTCAAAAAAAATGAAAAGAACCGGAATGAAAAGAATAGACATCTTACCGCATAAGAGTAGAAAGTGTAAGACCCTATAGACCTATCCTAAGACGATGAAGACACCAACGATCTGGTCACTCGACTCCCTCTCCGTAAACTCAGTACCCACGAAATATCTAAGGACCATAAGAGTCTGAACCGGGTGGAAGGTTTCGTATACGTATAATGGATTCATTTATACGGACAGTCACCAGACTAAATAAAGGGTTTTACTGTATTCGGATCTTAGAGTCCGAACTTAATTATAATTTTACAATAAATTAATCCTGTAAGGGAAACCTCTCGTCCTTTGATACGACAGACAGGTAAATAGTACAATAAGAGAATTGAGTCGTAAATAATTAGAATTCGTGGGCATCCGAACAACGATAAGTGACTCGATTCTTTTGTTTCTATTCTAAGTCAGAGACAGATGTTTAGAGAGGAGTAGGAGGTTCTTCCTTTTTCTTAAAACGTGAGCTTCGGGTAGTGAGAAGTAAAATAACGGAAAACCTAAAACACACCGACCTTTCTACAAATACAACACAACCACTAGGGTCATCTTTTCTTCCCTCCTTTTCCAAAGAGTCGAAACGGACAACGTATGTCGAAATTAATAGAGTTCGAATTTGATTCCTACCTTGACCTCCTTTCTTAACACTCTTTCGAAGAAATATTTGTTTTCGTGATGGTCCTCCGCCTCTCGTAAAAGGCCCTACTTCCTGAAGTTGTAACCTACTCGTGTAAGTTTTGATACTGGGTGGAAGTTCAGTCACAAGTTTCCTTCATTTTCCGGTGTGTCTTTTACTCTACATTAACCCGTGGGGTGCCCCTCCCCTGTCTTGGGTCCTTCGGAACTTTTCGGAGTCACACCGGTCAGGGGGTCGGGTCTCGGTCACAGAGGGCGAAAGGACTGTCTTCGTCCGTATACACATCAATTCTGTAAGTCTCAACACTTTGTTTCCGCTCTCCGAAAACGGAGACTGAACATTTGTACCCTACAAAAAGAAACGTAAAATTCTATCTTTTCTTCAAAAGAATTTTTGAGAGTTCAGTTTACAACCTTCACGTTTCCCGGTAAGCATCAACTCCTCTTCATACACTCTACAGTCAATTGTATGACTGACAAAAAGTCTTTCCGAAGGTCTTTCCTCTTTTTAAGGTTTTGTTCGTTTATTTTTCATCAATATAGTGAACGTAGTAATTTTTGGGTAAAAGATGACCAAAGACAATAGAAGAAAAAGGGGTGGTGACAGACGGCTCGAGGAGTAGTAGGTAGTTTCGGGACCAAGTAACGGGAGGGGAGAGACTCCGGAAGGATCCAGAAGAGTTAGGGTTGTCTACCGAGAGGACTAGTGCGAGGTACCGTGATCCTAATCCAGAATATAAGACCAACAAGTCTATGTACTGCCAGTGGAGGTATTCTGAGACATAGAGTTCGTGTCATTGGCACAGAGAAAGAGAAAAATTAGAAGAGGGGACGGAATCCTAGGATGAGTTTCTCCCGTGACTCATTACAAGTGACTTACTTACTTACTTACATTTTGGACGTTATAGGTCACGAAGACCATTTGCACCTGTCAGTGGTGCATCTTCAACAAAAAACACACTTGTCAAAGTCGTCCCTAACTCTCTTCCACCTGGTTCATACGGTCGGTCAAACCGCCTATGATGTCTCCGGTTTCTCGGTCATACGGTCCGAATTTTGTCTAGAAGTCCGGACTCTTCACAACTGACCCAGTCGGTTCCACTCTAAACTTTCTCGATTTACGTCTCAGAACCTGAATGTACGTTTAGTAATTATAATCATCGTTTTCTCTTACATCACCTATAGACCGACAAGAATTCCTCTACCTCCTCCTCCTTAACTAAATTATGTATATGCCTACACTTTCAACCTGGTATTTCTTCCGACTCACGGTTTCTTAACTACGAAAGTCTGACACCACAACCTCTCTTGAGAACTCTCAGGAAACCTGACGTTCCTCTAGATAGGTTGGTCAGTTAGGATTTCCTTTAGTTGGAACTTATAAGTAATATTTCTGACCACGACTTCGAGATCATGAAACCGGAGGACTACTCTTCTCGACTGAGTAACCTTTTCTGGGACTACGACCCTTTCTAACTTCCATCCTCCTCTTCCCCTGTTGTCTCCTTCTCTATCAACCTACTATAATGACTGAACTATCTGTACTTAAACTCGTTCGAGGTCCTCTATCGCTTCCTGTCTCTTGGTACACGATATATCAAGTACCCTAGTGTTTCTCAGTCTATACTGACTCACTGACTTTTTGTTGTTTGTCGTTATGTAAAGTGGTCATCAGATGATCTCTACGGGCTAGTGAGAGTCCCATCTAATTATCTTCATAAACCATGGATTTCTTTTTCAACTCAAGAACAGGGTTAAGAGACCTCCCAGTCAACCTTCAATTCATTCACATCTGTGTAGACGGAGTGTATTTGAGGTCCTTACACCGTACCTCAGAAGACAGAGTCGACAAAAGGGGTCTCGGGTCGTGGTTCGTGCCTTACGTCATCTAATCAATCTATTTCACAACCACCATGCCTTTAACTAGTGTGGTTTCACATAGACCTCTTTCTTACAACTTACTAGTTTTTTTTTTTTTTTTTTTTTTNNNNGTACTCAATTTTTTTTTTTTTTTTTTTTTTTTTTTTTTTCCATAAGGAATTTTTAATATTATCTTCCTTGGTCTCTATAAAGACGAAACTTTGTACATAAACAACCGTCCCTCTCCACATAGCCCCCTCCCACCTCACATTAGTGGTAGAAGTTCATAAAATTTGTGACGACACCCACTACCTATAATCTTAAGAAGACAAATAATAGTTTCTTCACTTCCGATCTTTTTCGTTCAAAACCGAGTTCCTTAACGGATTCACACTTTAATAAATATACACTAGTACTCTAACTCCATTACCCCACGATATCTACTGACCTATTAGGGTGTAACCTATCCCCTTAACTTTTATCACTAAAGACCTAGATCGTAGAATACTAAAGACATGTCATTGTCAGGAAATACTGGAGTCCCTTTTTTACCCCTGTTTTTACCTGAGAGAATGCCTATAAGATTGACGGACATATCTCGGCGTATCGTTTATGAACAATCATTCAGCTCCTGACCCGAGGAGATTACTTTTAACGTCCGTGGAAGTGGACTTTTACGATGTACTGTGTCAATGCGTAAAGAGTGGACCGAACAAGTCGTATCTTTACACTCCAATTTACCTGAAAAGGCTTTGGACACAGATTACAAAACTCACAGGTTCGAAAAGAACACGAAGTGACTGTCGTTTATCTTACTCTCTGCGCACTCCACCGTAGAGCCTCGGACGGTTTTACGTCACGTGTGAAAGACTCAATGGGGTCCAGAGGTCCGTGAAACGAGAACGACACAGACGGAGTGGTGGAATATGAAATGATTGTACGGAGTAGACCAAACCGGACTGTTCTTCATTGGGATCGGGCGAAAGAAGGAAATGGAACGCAAGATAGAACGGGTGCACAAGACGGAAGCGAAGTGGAACAAACAGTCAGATGAGGGGGCGGGGGTAAAGGGGAAACTAGGGACAGGAGCCCTAGACAACCGAGGAATTAATCACTGTATACCATTTTGGTCTTCAACCATCGTCCTTTGATAGAAAGTCTTTGAACTACAAAGACTTTTAACTCAGTTCGTCTGAGACATAAATTCTTACGCCAACAAGATACGAGAAGGTCATACTATCTCCTTGTGGACACCAAGAAATTCACATTTAATTAATTTTATTTTGTAGGTCAAGGAATCAGTACGATCGGTGTAAAGTTCCCTAGTCAACACAATACACCGACCACCGATGGAATCATCTCGATCACCCGTCGTGTCATACATAGTAAAGGTAGTAGTGTCTCTTAAGAAAATCTATGTGAGTTTATATAAGTTTTGTCTATTAGTTATCACTGAATGTAGTGGTCCCTGATATGAGTTATAAAACATTACTGGATATTTCCTTTTCTTAGACTTTTTATTACACACACACACACACATTGACTTAGTGAATCGATATGTAGACTTTGATTGTGTTGTAACATTTAGTGGATATAAAGTTATTTTTATTTCATGAACCCTGTTAACAATACTCTGGGTTCTTATCTAACTTGGTCTGTACCCAAGTTACGACCAATAAAATATCAACCGTTCCAATGAAAGACCGGAAGGTTATAGAAGTAGACGTTTTACCTTTATGATTTAAAAATGTACGTTCCGACAAGACCTCTAATTTGCGTCATAGTACAGTTCGTCAAGAACAGGACGTCATTACCGAATTCCTTGTAAATAAATAAGGACGAAATTTAATGATTACTATACACCATAGGTCAAACTATCGACTCTTCGTCAAACATTCCTACTCCAAACCCTTAGGACGAAGGTATCTTCAACAAAGGGTACCGAATATTATATCCCAAAGTGAACATATAATTATTAATAAACGAGGAAATTGTCCGTCTTACCGTTTTTTTTTTTTTTGTTTAAAAATTACTCATTGACAAAAGATTCTCTCATAGATTTTCATCCAGCGTAGAACGTCATTTTAAAAAGTAATAGATTTCTGGTACAAGGCATTTAATGTAAGGTTCTTTTTAGTCTGGGTATTTCCGAAATAAACTAGTTCATTCAAACCCTTTGACGGGTACACCAGAGGGAGAACCTCCAAGTATTACGTGTTCCATTTCTGAACCTCTTGGGGGTGACCTTTCTTCGTATCTTTTGTTTTACGAAACTCGAAAATACCTGTACCTTGGGGAGGGACAAGAATGTCTTATGGATAATTTTATCACAAGTGTCTTTGGTAAAACTTGTATCACGAGACTCCCGTACCAGTCAGGGACGAAAGGTCTCCGTGGACGTTTCTTCAAAGTAACTTTTGGTAAAGGAAGAGGAGATTAGAGACTAAGATTTTATCGTTTTCCCTACTCTAAGTAGGTCGAGTCAGAGAAAACAATTCCTTTCCTATTTAGACTTCGATCAAGTCCTGGACTTTCATTGGAGAAAACAGTTCCAAATTCCAAGTCATTTGTCGCTAACTCTAGAGAACATAAAGTCTGTTGGTGTTTCCGACAAAAACATGAAGTTCTGATCTCCGATTACATTGACACACAAAGATAACCAAAAACTTCGAGAGACGAAAGTCGTCAAACAGAAACGTTGTGTTCCGGGTAACCCAGACTGCAACCAGACTATCTTTTTCCCCTTTCATTAAACTGGACACAATCACTTTACTAACGAAACTTATTTCGAGATGGACCCAGCTGGGTTTATCAGACCATTCTAGATTCTGTTTCCAGAGTTTAAACAAGAGAAAGACGTGGTGGAAACTATTTCCGACTGTCTATTTGGGTAAGTATATTCGTTTAGTGTTCTCCCGTCCTGTAACTCTTGGTGAATAGATTCGATTATCGGTTTCGTCCTTTCCCAATCCTCGTTTAGAACTTAGTTGAAAGACCTAATACCTATGTACACAAATAAAACGAGAGTACATGAGGATATACACCTACAGTATATATATATATATATATATATATATATATATATATATATATATATTAAGTCGGTAGACAGAGTCCCCGGTCGTTTGCAAAAGACTTTCCTTGGTCTATCATCCATAAAAGTCGGACCGTCGAGTATCCAGAAATATCCCCGAAACAACGATGAGAAATTGAGACGGAGACATCGAGTTTTCATCGGTGGTGCACTTATCATCTGGCACACTTACTTATACAAGATTATTCTGAATGTCTTTGTCTGTCGCTTGATCCAATCCAGGTGTCCAGTCTCTAACGTCTGGGGACTAGATAGAACAACTATTAGTTACATTCGTAGTTAATGTCCGTCAAAGACTTTACGAACGGACTTAGTCTAAGAATACGACTTCACCTTGAAGCCCTTTTGGTTTTTAAGAAAATCACTTAGTCCCCGTCATTACCGAAACCAAATCTACCTAATAATAACGATCATAAATGAGTAGTCCGTACTAAGATTTTCTAGTAACTCCACAGCGTCGTGGGTAACTCAATCCATGATAATAATAGACTTAAAACGTATTCTTTGACTCCGGATCCTCAATCGGACGGTCTCCAGTGTGTCCCTCCTGCACCGACTACGACTGACACGTCGGGACCCCTGAGTGAGGTCCCGGAAACGAGTAGGGGGTCGGGGTCTGAGAGAGATCCCCCTCATAGTCCTTTTAGTCCAGAGGAACCAAATGTCTGCTCGTGTCACGAGGGACCTGAAGTGTCTGGAGGGTCTAGTCCTTCCAGGGGACCTCCTCCCGTACCGTCCGGTGAGGTCATAAGAACGGACCTCTTAGGGTACCTGTCTCATCGGACCACCCGATGACAGACAGGCATTCCAAAGTTTCTCAGTCTGTGTTGACTTTATTGAATCGTACATACGTTCGTGGGACAACAGAAATGGAGGTGGAGGGGCCCGGGTACACGTGAAAGGGACTTGGTGTAACTAGAAGCCCGACGAAGACCTTGTACGGGTTTGGGGGAGTGTGCAGAACCAAAAATCAGGTTTATTTCCCTCATACAATAGTTCCTCATTGTTTTTGATTCTCAACACTGACCTCAAGAAAGACGTACTTGTGACATAAAATGAAATAAAGACTACAAAAAATTCAACTGTAGAAATAAAGGACAAGTTAAAAAAAAATTTCGAATAAAGAAAACCGGAACGTGTATGTCTAAGTGGGTGGTCTCTCGCTTGGGTACTGGGAATCTCACCTTCGTCTCAGAATTAGTGACCTCGTGAACCCTTCAGGAACATAAAATGAAATTTTTACGTCAAAAGGTCGTTGTATTTAAACATAGGAGAAACATATGAACACATACAAAAAAGGAGACGGACCTATCTTACCCCGCTAAGTACGAAGTGAACAGAAGTCAAGTCAAGTCAAGTCAGTGAGTCAACACAGGTTGAGAAACATTGGGGTGCCTGACGTCGTGCGGTCCGAAGGGACAGGTATGGGTTAAGACCCTCGAACGAGTTTGAGTCCAGGAAACTCAGTCACTACGATAGGTTGATAGAGTAGGAGATAGCAGGGGAAGAGGAGGACGGAAGTTAGAAAGGGTCGTAGTCCCAGAAAAGATTACTCAGTCAAGAAGCGTAGTTCATCGGGTTCATAACCTCGAAGTCGAAGTCGTAGTCAGGAAGGTTACTTATAAGTCCTGACTAAAGGAAATCCTACTTGACCAAACTAGAGGAACGACAGGTTCCCTGTGAGTTCTCAGAAGAGGTTGTGGTGTCAAGTTTTCGTAGTTAAGAAGTCATGAGTCGAAATACCAGACTGAGAGTGTAGGTATGTACTAATGACCTTTTTGGTACAGAATATACTTCAATAAAAATGGACGATCGTAGTTCTGTAGAGACCCCAGTACTTGACAAAGGGTCGTATCATTTACAAGTCATTTACTACCGACAATTCATTTACTTGGTTCTTTGTAAGTCCTGGATACGAGTATCTCTAAGTTCGAATCGTTTCATGTACCTTCCTAAGTAATTAACTATAAAAGTCACACGGAGGGTATACGGTTTGACCTTTGCTCTAGAACTTCTATGTCACCGGTTGTTGTGTTGAACGAACAAGGAAAACTAATAGAATGTATACTATCTAAGACATTATTTGAGGACACTTAATGACATATGTAATCACTATATAGGAAAAATGTGTTGTCCACTATGTTTTCATTGTCTACGAAGACAACGTCGGAGGAGAAACAATCATGAAGAGACACAAGTAAAACATAGGGAGAACAGAGAATAGTTCGTATCAAGTCAAGTCAAGTCAGTGAGTCAACACAGGCTGAGACGTTGGGGTACTTGACGTCGTGAGGTCCGGAAGGACAGGTAGTAGTTGAGGGCCTCAAATGGGTTTGAGTACAGATAGTTGAGCCACTACGGTAGTCGGTAGAGTAGGAGACAGCAGGGGAAGAAGAGGACCGGGGTTAGGGAGGTCCGTAGTCCCAGAAGAGGTTACTCAGTTGAGAAACGTACTCCACCGGTTTCATAACCTCAAAGTCGAAATCGTAGTCAGGAAGGTCGACTTGTGGGTCCTGACTAGAGGAAATCCTACCTGACCAACCTAGAGGAACGTCAGGTTCCTAAGAGTTCTCAGAAGAGGTTGTGGTGTCAAGTTTTCGTAGTTAAGAAGCCGCGAGTCGAAAGAAGTGTCAGGTTGAGAGTGTAGGTATGTACTGGTGACCTTTTTTGTATTGGAACTGATCTGCCTGGAAACAACCGTTTCATTATAAAGACGAAAAGTTATACGATAGATCCAACCAATATTGAAAGGAAGGTTCCTCATTCACAGAAAATTAAAGTACCGACGTCAGTGGTAGACGTCACTAAAACCTCGGGGGGTTTTATTTCAGACTGTGACAAAGATGACAAAGGGTAGGTAAAGGGTACTTAACTACCCCGGTCAACGGTACTAGAAGCAAAAGACTTACAACTTGAAATTCGTTTGAAAAAGTGAGAGGAGAAAATGAAAGTAGTTCTCCGAAAAATCAAGGAGAAGTGAAAAACGGTATTCCCACCACAGAAGACGTATAGACTCCAATAACTATAAAGAGGGTCGTTAGAACTAAGGTCGAACACGAAGAAGGTCAGGTCACAAAGAGTACTACACAACACGTATCTTCAATTTATTCGTCTGTGTGACTTTGGTTCGTATCATGATCCGATAAATGAACACTTAATGATTTGTAAGAACTTTGATTTTTACATCTCGATTACACAATAAGAAATTACTCAAAACCAACACCAGTTCCTTCGACCCAAGTCTAGGGTCGAGACAATGACCGATCCTAGTCACTCAAAGAGGACGTACCGACCTCCTTTTCGTACCAGTGGTCCTTGTACTGACTTCCTGAATTTAATCAATGTCCTTTACTAACACACCTACGAATCTCTACTTTTCCTACGAAACTCTCCCAATACACTTGGTACTCCGTACGTCTATACCTTCCTTTTGACCGGTGTCGACCTCTTGGTTTCGACCCATAAACCTATAGCACTCTCGTCTGTGGGAATTACCATAATTGTACCTGATATCATTGACACCACAACCTCTTCTGAGAACTCTCAGGGAACCTGACGTTCCTCTAGGTCGGTCAGGTAAGACTTCCTCTAGTCGGGACCCACAAGAAACCTCCCTTGCTACGACTTCGAGTTTGAGGTCATGAAACCGGTGGAGTACGCTTCTGAACTGAGTAACCTTTTCTGACACTACGACCCTCCCTAACCCCCGTCCTCCTTTTACCCTGCTGTCTCCTACTCTACCGACCTACCGTAGTGACTGAGCTACCTGCACTCAGACTCACTTGAAGTCCTCAACCACTACCTGTCCCTCCGGACCGAACGACATTAAGTACCCCAGTGTTTCTCAGCCTGTGCTGACTCACTGACTTGACTATCATTCCAACCATTCACAAACACTTGTCTTTCAACCCTCTTCTCCCTTTTGTATCGTTTTATCACTTTTAATACTTCCAGTGTCATCCAACTTTTTACTTTACTTTTCCTGGTTTCGACCGAAAAGAAAGAGAAAGTGGAACTAAAGAGGAGTGGAGTAAGAACTCCCCTCCCACTTTAGTAGAGACATCCTAGGAACTTCCCCTATTAAACTTTTCTCTTCACTGAAGTATATCCTATTCTGAAACACCAGGTCTTTTTCTAATGTAATTGTCATTGGTCACGAGACTAATAAACGTGTCACTCCTATTTAAGTCCTGTGTACACGTCTTGAAGTCACAGGTCCTCGATTTCTCAACGTCCACTACAAGTGTAATCCTCTTATTAGCACCTATAAAACCACAAACTGCTCTTGACGATCTTAACTTTACTCATGGAAACACTATATGAAAATATCTGAAATAGAGTAAATATGAGACCTCGTAAGGGTGCTCTCGTCCACAATTCTAGAGGTAATGTCCACCTTTAACTTCTGGTTCCCTTTACTAAACGGAATTCCGGTGTACGGATGACTCACTATGTCTATCTCGAACTTGGGGTAGTCCGGAAGACTAAGTTTGTGGCATAAGAAAAGTCATACTACTCGAAGACCTTCTTGCAATATCAGATTAATTGCCCCGGTACGCCCTGGGTCGGGAAGTAACAGATATCACTCTGAAGAACTTCTTTCAAGTCATATACAATTGTCATGATGAATTTTATCGTCTAGTGTCTCCGTCATAACCACATTCCCAATTCTTGTGACCGAAACACCAAACGTGAGAGCGGGAGATACTTTTCCACATACCGAGACTCATTTAATGACGGAGGAGAGAACAAAAAACTCCGTCTTCACTCAACGACATCCATTTCTTGAGACCACCAAAGACCTATAATAATAATAGTTATCGATTATTATTAATCGATAATAAAAATAGCAAGAAAAACGGTACGACCAAATAGAACCCTGTCGACCTATAGGTTAACTTACACAGTTCCCTTCATATCCCGATAATGTTGGAAGAGAAAGTAAACTTCTTGATAAATCAATATTAACCATGTCCCACTCTTCAGTAGACAACCAGGTCTTTAATAGACTCACATGGGACGTCAACGAACAACGGTAGAAGGTACACAATGAAGAGGGAGGGAGGTAGATAAGAAACAAAGAAACAACTGAACTTCGACCTTCCTATTACCCTACTTTCTCTTTTCTATTATCCTCAATAACCCCAACCGATTTTCAAACAAACCCAAAAAGATTCTAGAATGTCCTTTGGACTCGAAAGACCGGTTAGGTTAATAGACAGATAGATTTTACCCGTAAGGGTCGTGTTCTTGTAGTATAATCTCCGTACCGTCGTTCTTGATGGTCTTACACAAAGGGGACAGACATGGGTGTTTCACCAGGGTATAATGACAGGTACTACTCGAATCTGCCACCATCCATCTCCCTATACTCGAACGTTAACCTCCGTCCCTCCCTGGTCAAGGGCTTCACGGAACGTGAGGTAGGACCTCTCAAATCTGAGACAACTTTCAGTGCCCTTCGATAACCTCGGAACAGTAGACCCCTTAATTAACTAGTGTAAACGAAAACCTTAGTCAGAACTCGTCTCCCACACTTCCCGTCTACCTTTAACTGTTCTTTTTTCAGTCTCTACACCCACTCCCCGCAGCCTCTCTTTATTAATCCTGGTCTCGGTTCTCTCACTGTTGTCCTTACCCCTCCTCTCCCACACACACAAACCCCGCGAGTTTTGCTCCAAGGTTGCTACGAAGGACAAATTTTGTTCTACTTCCCAACTCCATACTTAGCTGTCAATGGGAACACCGCATTATCTTACAGAAACTTTCAAAAAGATTTTCCTACTGTAATTTTCGTCCGTGTGTGTCGACCTTGCCGAAGTTCCCGGGACTACCTTTCTCCCTCGTTTGGTCTCGACCACTGTACAGAACTTTATTACAACAACGTGGAAGTCTCACCCGTTCCCTTCCTCTTCAAACACTCTCCCTCACCCTAAGTCACTATTACGTTCTATTCCCCAGTTCCTCTTCCTTTCACTATGTCATTACTCCTTTATTTGTTCCTTGGATTCCTCTTTTCGTCTTCCCCTTTACTCGACACACCTACCCCTCGACCCGTGTGAACAAGTGAAGTGTCTCCCGATAGAAACAGACTCTACGTGTCTCCTTTCTTTCCCCTCCCCTCTTCTCGGAAGTCTCTTTCTGTCTCCGACTCTCATTTCGTACTACCTTCTCCCGTCCGGTCGACATCCATCCTGGGGTCGACGTCTTCCACCTCTCTGCGTCCTCTCCCCTCCCTCGGACCTCGAACTTTACCTCGACCGCCCGTCAGACTCCGTCGAGTTCTTTCTCCTCCCCCGTGTTTCCTCGAAACTCCTCAAGTTCCTTTAGAGTGGTAAGATCCTTTCTTTTGGGCGCGTACCTAGACCCTCGTGTTTATCGTACTCTATGGCTTGCGGACTCCTTGAGGCCGTCTTCTCTTCGGACAATGTCAAAATCGTGTTCCTTGTTTCGACAGATCCCACTACCCACGACAAGACACACTTAGTCCTGACGATCCGACCAGTCATCCTCCTCGTGATTCCTGTCCTTACAACAAATTGTTTGTAACCCACCTACCCACCTCCCAGTAGAAACAACTGTCTGCAGGTTACAGTCCCAAACAAATGAATCTTCCCCTTTGTGAGTGTGTATACTTACGTGTATAGGGGGTCCTTCTTTACACACTCCCTTCTACTCTCCAGAAGTGACGTACTCCCCTTCCCAAGACCGACCCTCCCGGAGGTCACTAAGAAACTCTAGGCCCTTTACCTGTCGTTCATTTGGAAACTTCGAAAACAAGTCTTAGACAATGTACTGTACTCCTTATCCCACCTCACTTATATAGTCATCGACTGCTTTGTACTCGTCAGGAACGTTTATGGAGTGAAGTTTAAACAAAGAACGAAAAGATCGTCTCGCTGGACGACGGTCTATAAACTGGAAACTAGGAATCAAAGGAATACCAAATGTCACAATGATACTACAAATCTTTTCCCTACCAAAAACACACATACATACATATGTACTAAACCATTGTCTTGAAAAATAGTGATTTTCGTTTCCATACTTCAAGTTTTCAGTCTCTACCGAGTCACTCTTAAAGACGACAAAGAAAACCTACTTCACATTAAGACTATAATAAAGACTACGATTGTCTTATTAGTGAAGGAGGAGGAGGAGGGTCCATGGTAATAGCTCCGTAACGGGGAACGGGTCAGGACACGACGGGGAAATGTGTATCGTAGGATTAGTCTGTAGTATTAATGTGGAGTCCGAATGTCTTCACCCACCGTACTATGAATAAAAAGTCTATTCCATTGAGTCTAAACCCCTCCAATTTACTGAACGGACTTTAAAGTGGATCATTCACCTTCTCGGTCTGCGTTTGGAAACAGATTTAACTCTCGGAATGACAGTTAAACTTTCCCCACCTCCCCCCTTACCTCTCGACCTATCATGGAAACCTTTTATCCCAATCTGGTAAGTACGACTACGATGACGACACTAGGGACACGGAAGGGTCGGTCCAAGGACCCTTTAAAAGACACCGGAAACCCTTACTCTCTCGGGTCTACTGGGTTTCCGTCGAGTGTTTGAACGAGGACTTCCTTCTCTCTCGACCTGAAAAGAGGTCGAATTACGATACACCCGACGTCCCGAAGTCCATAATCTTCCATCTTTCCCCATCTTGGTCGTCTGTCAACAACCATAAGGAAGAAGTAAACTCCTGACCACACCTCTAATGTAAGACAGTGCTACTTTGTGTCTTTTCATGCATGAACTCTTCTATTACTCCTTCCTTCGGCGTAGACTTCTCCCCTTTCGTGAGGTAGGGCCCTCGTTCGTGACTTGGTTTACCTCACTGGGAGCCACTGAGCACACCAGAAACAGGTAGACCTTTCCCTTCCTCACACAAGGAAGGCAGAGATCCCAGGAAAAATCAAGATTGTCCAAGATGAGATCTTATATCCTTTATGTCGTTCAAGATCAGTGAGAGACCAAGAAAACAGTGGTCAAAAACTCCGAATAGGAATTTCGGGACACTCGAGATAACTTCGGAGATCCTGAAAACACGGTAGGAAAAATACCTCTCTTTGATCTGTCCTGGGAGGAAGGTTCCCCGGATTCTTCACCTCTCTCCTTTGTGCAACTGTACGATAGCAGGACACATTAATACAGATAGACTGGGTGATCAGCTCCGAAAAACTTCGGACACTTGAGACGAAATAGAAATGGATCGGGGGAGGGGGGGCAGCACAGACCTTTCACGGATAATTTGCGGACTACTTTCTCACTTACTTACCAACTTATGGTAGGTACGGTAAATGTTTCACGATCGATACACGAGGCCTCTTCCGCTACCGTGGGGTGAGGTCATGAGAACGAACCTTTTAGGGTACCTGCCTCCTCGGACCATCCGACAGCAGATACCCCAGCGTGTCTCAACCTGTGCCTGACTTCGCTGGATCGTCGGCGTCGTCGTTGTCGATACACGACTCGTGTACTGTGGCTAAAGGAGCACATTTGATGTGTCGTTAGGTCATTACATCCTCGGCAGGAGAGGGGGAGCAATGTGGCATATATGTCTGTGGTCTGTGATCACTTATATGTCAAGACATATATGTCTGTGATCTGTCAAGTCAGTCAGTGGGTTATGGAGTGTCGGTTCCCCACCGTCTGTGTCAAGTCTAACTTCGGAACTGACAACGACTGACATTGGACACGAGAATTGAGAGACCTTACACGTAGAGAGTTCTCCTCCGACTCCTGTGACTATTTAGGGAGAGTTTCCCTCACCAGTTCCTTGGTGGGTAAAGAAACCTTCGTTTTACTTCAGTGTCTTCGTAGTTACCCGGCAGAGGTACCGTGGACTGTAAAACCCTTGTAGAAATTACCCTTTGTGACGGTAAACCGACCTCAAGTTAACGTGACGTAAGATTGGGTCATTGAAAAATCGGGGAAGAAAAAGTAAAAACGACGGTACTTCGGACTTAAGGTGAGAATGACTCCATAAATGAGAAAGGACCTCATACAGTACGATAGAGGACGGAGACCTAAGACGTGAAAACTTTACATTAGTGTCCAAAAACGGAAACTACGGAGTTGAGGTACTCAGAGGACCTTCCGTCTCGGACGTAGAATTAATGGTCGATCTCGACCGTATACCATCAACGATTCACTTACAAACAACTTACTTACATAATGTTTACTAAGTTTTCCACTAAAAGAATGCGGGTCTCGGACGTGTCTCTTTATTTGAACATTTCGAGTAAAGTTGGTGTGTAGAACAACATGCGTCCGAGTCGGTTCAGACACTGGTTCGGTTCAGAATACTTAAAGAGACTTTAAGTCTTTTTGACTTCCCTCGATCGTGTTTAGATTCCTTCTTAAATACACTTTGTAGATCTGAGTCACAACGGGATTAAGAGGACAAAGTTTTGTACCATGGTATAAAGTGAACACAACTGAACGTTACAAACTTATTATCATTAGGTAGTTATGAAGTAGACCCGTCCCCCTTCTTCTGTCAGACGGTGTCTTTGGAACGTTTTACCACAGGACGCTGATGACACTTGGGACCCGTCAGTGGGGCAAAACACACGACATAGTACCTTCTAGACCCTCGCTCACACACGAAGACATTTTGGGTAGTGAAGAGCAGTTTCTCGTTCAGTCTCGTGTCCCCATCACGAATGTCAAGATTGTACTAAACGTTTGCAGGATGTACACATAAGGAATGACTAGAATGTAATGACAAAAAATTTAACTTTTTAAATAATATCGTTTTACGTGTATGACATTTTAAATGGTAGGACGGATAAAAATTCACAACTCCTACAAGTCTGAGAACACGTCGGTCAGAGATCTTGACAAAAAGAACGTCTTACGTCATTCCTTGACATTAAAGAGGATAGGGTATCGGGTACTGTAGGTGGTAAAGTGAAGGACAAAGGTACTCGAACTGATGAGATTCATGGAGTATATTCATGTCAGTGTGTCATAAACAAATAACCCCAGACCAAATAAAGTGAATCGTATTACAGGAGTTCAAAGTAGGTACAAGATACAGTCTTAAAGGAAAAATACCGATTTACTATAAGGTAACATACGTTCATGGTGTAAAACAAATAGGTAAGTAGGTAATAACCTGTGAACCCAACGAAGGTGACGAACCGATAAAACTTTTTACGACTCTACTTGTGTTCATATGTTTATGGAGGAGCTCTGAGACCAAAGTTTAGAAAACCTATGTATGTGTCTTGGTTTTAATGACCCATTATGTCACTAAAATAAAAATTGAAAAAATTCTTTGTGGTATGACAAAAAGGTATCATTGAATTGGTAAAATATGACGGTATTAATCACGCGTTCACAAGGTCGTCAAAGGAGATGTAAGTACGGTTATGAATAAGGAAGAAAAAAAGAAAAAAAGTTGACCCTCGGTAAGGATACCTACAGTCCACCATAGGGTAACATCAAAACTAAACGTAAAGAAATTACTACTCACTATAACTTGTAGAAAAGTATACGAACGACCTGTAAGTATACAGAAGTAACCTTTTTTTACAGATTTCAGGAGACGGGTAAAATTTAAGTCAATAAAAACAACAACAACAACAACTCAATACACTCAAGAATTATAAACTGGTATATACGCTCCCAAATAAAAACTGGAGAGATAAGATGAAAAAGTCGGATATCAAGACAGAAATACGATGATGGTGAGAAAAAGACTAATGTGTATGACTAGAAATAAGAGGTTTATCACACTTCAAGGGTCCCATTCACGGTCAGTTAGATCTTTTAGAAACTCCAGGTCTCTTCCTTTAACTACAAAGGTCCAGAGTGTCGGTCAGTAAACGTCCCGACCTGGAGACATGAGAAGACGGTTTGCAGGTCGTATGAAGGTAGTCATACGATCTTTTGAACAGAGTATGACCCAGTCCATGAGGTGAGAATCTTAGTTTCCCTGTCTGAAATTGATCCCAAGAAGTATCCTTTTAGTAGTGACAACTTTCCCTTTGTACTCGCTAATACACGATCTAGGAAATTGAGATAAAGACTTTTAATTACCGGAAAATTAAAGGGCTAGTAACGTTGGGAAAGTACTAGAGTCCAAGCACGTAAGATGGGAGATTATACATAAAGGTGGTAGAAATTATGATCTCAGACAGGGGGTTGGGACTATGAGGAGAAATGGAAGAAAACGACTATAGACAAGGTGTCATGTGTCTCGTAGATTGTATGACTTATGAAACGAGAAAAAAAAAAAATTACAAATAACAGAGAGGAGTGTGTGATCTTACAAATGAGGGACTTCATCCCTGAAACGAAAACAAGTGACTACATATATCTCACAAGGGTCCACCGAGTCACCATTCCTTAGGTGGACGGTTACGTCCTCTACAACCAAACTAGGGACCCAGTCCATCTAGGGGACCTCCTCCTCTACCTTTGGGTCAGGTCACAGGGACGGACCTTTTAGGGTATCTGTCTCCTCGGACGACCCGATGTCAGGTACCCCAGTGTTTTCTCAGTCTGTACTGACTCGTACGTGCATATCTCACACGCATATCTCACACATAAACACTATCCGTCTTATTCCTGGGGGTATATAAAGGTACGGAGTCAAGAGTCCCGGACACTTATACAGTGGAAAACACCGCTTTCTTGATACGTCTATCTTAATTCTAATCCTGGAGCTCTTCTCTTTAATAGGACCTAATAGATCCACCCGGGTCAGATTAGTGTGTCGAGGAATTTTCGACTCTGGCAAGGACCGACGTCTCTTGGCCTTTCTACCGTTGTACTCTTCCTTAGTTGGACGGTAACGACCGAAACGTCGTGTACCCTCTTCCCCGGTGTTCGGTTCCTTAGTCGCCGGAGACTTTCGATGTTGTTCGTTCCTTTACTTAAGAGGTAACCTCCGAAGTCTTCCTTTCCATCGGGAGAACTATCAACTAAAATCGGGTCACTCTGACAACAACCTGAGGATGTCGTGATTTACATCAATGTCAACACAACAAACTTCGACCATTTAAACACTACTAAACAATCCCGTCGTCATCTTTTGATTATCTCACGAGTCATTTATAAACAACTTCCTTACTTGTTCACTCGGAGAATGGTTGTATCTCTCCACTCATAAGTAGGAGTAATTCTTCCTTGTCAGAGTCGCTCCCCTTCGGCGAACCGATCACCGAGTATCATCCACTAATCGTCTCGTCATAAAGATTAGATTAGGAGTCGGTGGAGGAACGACTACACACTCCTACAACCAAACATTAACTAGAAGGGTCGGTGTGTGTCGTACAGCGGACAACTACGTAGGACCCTACTCCACACGTCGTCACACCCACACAGAGACCCGACTCTTTCGTTTCCTCTTACCTTCGTGATAACGTGGGACATACGAACTCTCTGAATTGACTTTTGGATTCGGAGTCTCGTACACGAAACATGTTTGTTTGTCATTCTCCCGGTAGGTCGTCGAAGAAACGACCATGGACGTTCTTCGTCGGTGTCGACGGAAGTCGTAGAACAGAACCCTTTTACGAGACCCAGTCCTGTAGGATCCTGGTCCCCAATCGTAATCTAGACCCTTTCGTCACTCGATTTTTAAATTAAAGTGTGGTAGTCCAGACTCTTTTTGGAACTTTGGTCACGGGGTAACAATTATACTTCCCCAACCATCCCCGGTGTCTTGACATTTCAACACAAGAAACTCTTAACTAACATGTCCGTGGTGTCTAAATAAAGTCACAAAACCTCGGAGACACGTACGCCCACTCGGTTCCGTCTACCACACACGCCCTCTTTTATCACCCCTCTGACCAAAGGAGTGTGTTAAAAAGGTAATTTTCGAAACGATCCCGCCACCACCCCTACGAAGAACCTGGACTTTTTTTTGTCTCTGGTTCGCTCTGGTGTCACTCGTTAGACATACTCACTACACACGTTGAAGCGACATGTTCCGTCATGAATTAGATGTCCGCAACCGTGTAGTAGTCATAAAATTCTCATTGCAGAAGATATATTTTTATGAGTTCTCGGAATACGAAATACGAGACCGGGGGTGTTACTAATGTGCTAGAGGTACGGAGTCACACTCTTCGGGTCTAACTAATGGGTTCTGAACAAAGGACACCAAGAGAAAGGGAGAGTAAACTGTCCATCGTCATAGGTAAACAAAGTAATAGAGGGCTCAAACTTAACCTTTTTATTCGATTTAGTCTCGTCAGAAAGAACTCAATATTTTGGTTGGTACACTTCTACGAGACTTACGGCAAGACGAACATACATTGATTCTCGGTCGAGGAGTGCCATTAAAACGTCCACTAATCGGACAGTGTATCTTCGTAGGGAAACCCTTACTGTTTTCTTGTGTTTCAACATAAAGAAATGTTATTCGTCTAATGGGGTCTCCAAAAAAGAGAGAAGGAGCAGGAGGAGGACCTTCAGAGACCTTACTTTTATAAAATCCTTTCCCCACTTTGTTCGAACCGCCCCCCTATATCCTTTAAACATCAGTAGTGGACAAATGTAAAGTTTACAGTAGTCGTCCGACAATACAGAACGGACCGACCCAATACCTCTTCCTGAATCTGTGTCGGAGAGACGATCCTTACGGGAAATTAACATATAAACTGCTTGAGGAGAAGTAGAACACACAGTATTTAACTTCCGACGGAGAAGACACTTCGGAAAGAACTAAAAAGAACAGTCCGTGTCTGGAATCGAGGACGACATTTTACAAGACAACACACGAACCATGACGAAATACACAGAGGAGGAATCTGAATATGAACATACTCACCTCTCTGGATACGATAAAGTGGAAATATAGAGGTCACGACCGTACGTTATTGTCAATTATCATTTGTGTAACAACAACAATAACAGTAATAGTAATACAAGGTCCGAAACATGGTAAGACAAATAGACTTAATAGACTCAACGATTAGTGAATAATTTTTTATAGTTATACATCTTAGTAAAACAGACATATCAGTTTCGATACAAAAAAGGTCATCAGTACATACCAACACTCTCAACCTGGCATTTCTTCCGATTTACGACTTCTTAACTACGGAAACTTGACACCACGACCTCTTCTGAGAACTCTCACGGAACCTGACGTTCCTCTAGGTCAGTCAGGATTTCCTTTAGTTGAGACTTATAAGTAACCTTCCTGACTACCGACTTCGAAGTTATTAAACCGGTGGGCTACACTTCTCGACTGAGAAACCTTTTTGGGGACTACAACCCTTTCCAACTTCCGTCCTCCTCTTCCTCTACTGTCTTCTACTCTACCAACCTACCGTAGTGGCTGAATTACCCGTACTCAAACTCGTTCGAGGTCCTCTACCACTTCCTGTCCCTCCGGATCGTACGACGTCAGGTACCCCAGTGTTTCTCAGTCTGTACTGACTCGTTGACTTGTTGTAGTTGTTACATCTTATTAAAAAAAAAGACATCTTGTCTTCAATTATGTTGTAATATTTAGTTGACATGAAGTTAGTTTTTTTAGATCTGTTTCAGTGAAAGTCAAGTCAAGTCAGTGAGTCAGCACAGACTGAGAAACGCTGGGGTACTTAGCGTCGTGTGGTCCGGAGGGACAGGTAGTGGTTGAGGGTCTTGTGAGTTTGAGTGCAGGTAGCTCAGCCACTACGGTAGGTCGGTAGAGTAGGAGACAGCAGGGGAAGAGGAGGACGGGGATTAGGGAGGGTCGTAGTGTCAGAAAAGGTTACTCAGTTCAGAAGCCTACTCCACCGGTTTCATGACCTCGAAGTCGAAATCGTAGTAAGGAAGGTTTCTTGTGGGTCCCGACTAGAGGAAATCTTACCTGACCAACCTAGAGGAACGTCAGGTTCCCTGAGAGTTCTCAGAAGAGGTTGTGGGGTCAACTTTTCGTAGTTAAGAAGTCGTAAGTCGAAAGCAGTGTCAGGTTGAGAGTGTAGGTATGTACTGGTGACCTTTTTGATATCGCAACTGATCTGCCTGGAAACAACCGTTTCATTACAGAGACGAAAACTTATACGATAGATCCAAACAGTATTGAAAGGAAGGTTCCTCATTCGCAGAAAATTAAAGTACCGACGTCAGTGGTAGACGTCACTAAAACCTCGGGTCTTTTATTTCAGACTGTGACAAAGGTGACAAAGGGTAGATAAAGGGTACTTCAGTACCCTGGTCTACAGTACTAGAAGCAAAAGACTTACAACTCGAAATTCGGTTGAAAAAGTGAGAGGAGAAAGTGAAAGTAGTTCTCCGAAAAATCAAGGAGAAGTGAAAGACACATTCCCACCACAGTAGACGTATAGACTCCAATAATTATAAAGAGGGTCGTTAGAACTAAGGTCGAAAACGAAGAAGGTCGGTCGCAAAGAGTACTACATGAGACGTATATTCAATTTATTCGTCCCTCTGTTATATGTCGGAACTGCATGAGGAAAAGGATAAACCTTCGTCAGACAACAAGGTACAGGTCAAGATCGACAACGAAGGACTGGACGTATATCCAAAGAGTTCTCCGTCCAGTCCACCAGACCATAAGGATAGAGAAAGTCTTAAAAGGTGTCAAATAACACTAGGTGTGTCAGTTTCCGAAACCGTATCAGTTATTTCGTCTTTATCTGGTCTTCAATTACAGATAACAGTAGGACACTATCGTTGATAATTTTTGTAAAAAATTTAAATATATCTCGCATCGTTTTTATTAAAAATTTTCGACATTATTGAGTATAGGGGTGTGGTATCTTTGTATACGACTGACGGGAATTAAAAAATTCTAGTTCTCTATCAAAAAATCTTTAGAGCACTCCTAAAAGACTCCACGGTCCTATACACTTATTGTGTCTATTTCAAAAACTCACAATATTTTTAACAAGTGGGTAAATTATCATTGTACTTAGATATGGTTTAAAATTTTTTAGTTATACTTTTCTGTTTCCACAATTTACATGCTTCTACCATATATTAACTGAGTATAATCCCTTTTTCACATGATCTGTAATACCATTGTATTTACTAAGACAGTTACTGACAAATAACTGTCTGACAAATAATTCTGGATGAGACCCGATCGACTAAATAAACGTGTTATGGTATATTGGAAATATCGTCGTAGTTCCTTTCTATTTCGGATCCTCTAAACCCAGTCTGTCAAAAATCAAATAACAATTATTAAAGAGATTCCGCACTAAAAGTATACACCTGTTACCTCTATTATTACAGAAGAAGTATAACAAAATCCTAATTTATTTTATCCTTGACACAGATCGGGGAGCATCAATAACAACAAGTCAACGATCCAACACGACCTGAGAAACACTGGGGTACCTGACATCGTGCGGTCCGAAAGGACAGAAAGTAGTAGAGGGACTCGAACGAGTTTGAGTACAGGCAACTCAGTCACTACGGTAGGTTGGTAGAATAGGAGACAGTGCGGAAAGATGAGGACGGGAGTCAGAAAGGGTTGTAGACCCACAAAAAGTTCCTTAGTGGAGAAACGTAGTTTAACTGTTGCATAACCTCGAAGTCGAAGTCGTAATCAGGAAGGTTACTTATAAGTCCCACCTAAAGGAAATCCTAACTAACCAGACTAGAAGAACGACAGGTTCCCTGAGAGCTTTCTCACAAGAGGTCGTGGTGGCAAACTTCCGTAGTGAAGAACTATGAGTCGGAAGAAATACTAGGTTGAGAGTGCAGACATGTACCGATGACCTTTTTGGTATCGAAACTGATGTACTTGTAAACAGACGTTTCACCACAGAAACGAAAAATTATACGACAGATCCAAACAGTATTGAAAAGAAGGTTCCTCGTTCACAGGAACTTAAAGTAGCGACAAATGTCACTAAAACCTCAGGTTCTTTTATTTTACACGGTGACAACGGTGAAAAGGGGTAGGTAAACGGTACTTCACTACTTTGTCCTACAGTACTAGAATCAAAAAACTTACAACTCATAATTCGGTCGAAAAAGTGAGAGGAGAAAGTGGGAATAGTTCTCCTAGAAATCAAGGAGAAACGAAAGACGGTAATCACACCATAGTAGACGTATAAACTCCAATAACTATAAAAAGGACCGTTAAAACTAAGATCGAACACTCAGTAGGTCGGACCGTAAACGTCCTACATGACACGTATCTTCAATTTATTTGTCACACTGTTATATGTCAGACATGTACGAGAAAGGGGTTAAAATTCGGTCAGGTAACAAAGTACAGACGAAGATTGACAACGAAGAACTGAACACATGTCGTGGAAGATCCATGAGTCATTTACAAACAACTTACCCGACAAGTTGGAACTGTTTCACGAACCGTGCAAAATTGAATAACTGTTTTTATTACTTTCGTCATCGATGGTAATTGGCTCACAAATGATATAGGGTTTGTGAAAAGATACTTAAAGTGTACCTAAATGTTCACTTCATTACAGACACAAACGTAAACCGTTAACCTTTTGGACCCTGGTCTAACTACTCCATTGAATGGGTGTCAGTCATAAGTACTCACTACCTCAAGATTTTGTTCAGGAACTGGAAGTTGTGTTTCCAAAGTAAAGAAAGAAGGTACAGAGTCAAAGGGACAAACGGGTCACCTCGTTTACCATTCAGTATAAACCACACACTAAACCTCTAATTTTAAATAGGTCACTCACTACGACTTAGAACAGTAGTAAACGTATTAAACCCTCCACCAAAAAGGTCGACCACTTGTTCGTCTGTCATAACAAACAAAAGGGGACCCCCGTGACGAACCAACTTACTACGTCCAGTAGTGCACACAAAGGCAGGTATCCATCGTCAACGATTGTCCATCACTAGTTTGAGAGTGATTTCGTCGATTCGATAAGGACCCCGTCTTCTGGGTCAGACAGAAATAATATTTTTTCATAAATAATGTTTGGACGGACACTCGGTCTCATAATTAAAGTAAGACTCATCCACTAAGAATGAAACATCGAGTAATCCATGTAACCAAGTACGAAATCTGACCTTCCTTTCAAACCCCTTTATGAGGACCAAAGTGTCGAAGTTTACGTTACCCTACACTACCTCAATTTTTTTTTTTTAGATGGAGTATAAAATTCCCTATAATTTCTAGTATATGAAACTTTACAAAAGAAAAACTAGTACACAAAACATACAATTCGTCACTCTAAGATGGGTATTGAGGTGTGACACTTCAACAATCTCCGGACATTTCCCAAGAGTCCATCGTCGGGGAGGAGTGGTGGAGCAGTAAGAGTGGAAGTCCCTGCGAGGACAATCCGGGACTCTGTCGACGTCTTTAGTGGGAGTCCGGTGGGTATAGTGTCAAACTTTTAAGGTGTAATCGAAGTCGTGGGGTGTCCATGTCGAGTCGACCACTACCTCAGTCGTAACGTTTCGGTCCCAGAAACCCGTAAAGAAGGTCACTAGAAGAGTGAAGGGACGGTAAGTAAATACAATTTTCCCTTTGATTAGTTTCCATCTTTTACGAAGTTCATCGTCGGTAAAGTCATTCGTCACTATCGGAGGGACAAGGGGAAAACCCAAGTACTCTTTCCGACAATTTGTATACAAGAATTGGGTGGAGGTTCAACGACTCCGTACGACACGACGCTACGGTTTAAGTCACGTAGGGTCACTGAGGCAGAGGGATTACGTGACGATTTTTATGCCTTTGAGTGTACTTTCGTATACAACGCCAAGCGGAAACTAAACCCGTGTCTAGTAAGTTCACACTTTTGTTTTACTCAACGAGGGAGGAGGAGTACGAGTCTAAAACGTGTAGACGTGACATGAATCCCCCCGTTAATATTGAATGTAAAATATCCCGAACCGTTAAAGTCCTTCTGTGAATTATGGGTTATAGAGTACACTACTAATCCCCTCTGTAAGGTCACATCCGTCTCAATACCCCGAAATAAATATGGGTAAAACCGTAACTCTTTCTGTAAGTCTGAACTCCAGGACACGGGGTCCTAAAAGTCGTTCCAGCAGTTGAGATTTTGAGGAGAATAAAGAAACTACTGACGTAGGGAGAGTAAAAATCCGTCTCCACCTCACAAGGGTCAAAAACAAAACAACGGTTTAAGTGGAACCCTGACACGTACTATTGAATTACCGACAAAGTTAACAACCCTAACGGACCACCGAGTCTGACATTTCTTAGACGGACGTTACTCGCTCTGGTCCCAAACTAAGGGACCCAGCCCTTCTAGGGGACCTCTTCCCTGACCGTTCGGCGAGGTCATAAGAACAGACCTCTCAGGGTACCTGTTACCTCGGACCGTCCGATGTCATGTGCCCCAACGTTTCTCAGCCTGTACTGACTCACTAATTGTGTGTGTACATACAACAATTAATAACCCTCTGTGAACGGGAGACCGTCTCTTCGACGTCTATACGTCACTGTCCTACCCTAAGACAAGTCTCTAGACCCCTAAACACGACTTGTAGAAGGTAAACAGAGAGACCCAGGACCCTCCACCTGGAGACACTAAGACAATCGGACGAACAGGAGACCGAAGACGAAACAAAAGGACCACCGTTGCACCCGTCCCCCGACTACCTCCCGGGGCTCATTTCGACCCCTGAAAAAGAGGTAGAGAGAGGGAAGTCCTAGTGGCGTCCGACCGACAAAAAAAGGCGGTCTCCAGTGTCTGGGTATCTTACCAGAACAGGTGGGTCGGAGAGCCAAAATTCAAGATTATTGGTGAGACGGACAGGGACGTCCGAAACCCCAACATTGCCGAGGGGTCCTTACCGAGGATCGGGAAGCAGGACGGGACAGGGGAAACCGAAGAGACATTGGGACGGACGTGGAAACATGGATCAGTAAAATAGTTGGAGACGACACCAGTAGGGTCGAACTCCTCCAGAAGATCTGAAACAACCCGGGACTGACCATCTTTAAAGACTCCATTGTATTACAATAAAAACTCAGAAACTCAATGATTCTCCCTCCAGAGTGACCTGTTTTCAGGAGACGTAATGGAAGATCCATCAAGGAAAACGGATTGAAAGTTTATGTGGGAAGGAACCACCATCGATTTCAACTTCTGATATATACAATTATATAACAACGGATACTTTTCACTTTCACTTCAGCGAGTCAGCACAGGTTGAGAACACGCTGGGGTACCCGATATCGGATGGTCCGAGAATGCAGGTACCCTAAAAGATCCGTTCTTCTGACCTCACCCCACGGTAAAGGAAGAGGTCCTCTAGAAGGGTTGGGTCCCTAACTTGGGTCCAGAAGACGTAAAATCCGTCTGCGAAATGGTAGACTCGGTGGTCCCTTCAGTCTACGGGTACACCCACGTTTATTGGACCTCTCGAACAGTTTTAAAGGTCAATGACCTACGGAGAGGGGGTTTTGAGACTAACACATCTGTCCATCATCCCGACCCTATCGAAGTAAAAATTGTTCTAGACACCCAACTAAACTACATCCATCTGGGATCTGGTGAAGACTCTTTATGAAGGAATATACTTATCTGACGAATAGTCAAAAACCGGAAAATTGAGACAGCCTAAGGTATTAGTTTAAGTACAGAACGTCCACCTGAATTGTATTAAGTGACTCTAAGACACAAGAACGTTCACACATATGTACGTACGTACCCGAATTCCCTTTAAAATTTAAAGGAATTTTTAATTCCTTTAATTCTTTTAATTCGCTCTATCATGGGACAGAACAGGGAATTATTTCGATCAACTACTACCATTAAACAATCATCCGAAACACAAAACTACTCAGAGAAACAGAATCCTGTCAAAAGATAAAAAGGGAGGTGGACAGGTAATTGAGTAAGTACTGTATAAATAATTCGTAGATAATATACGGTCCGTGAAACGATCCATGGTCTCTAATTTTTTTTTTTCAGTAGGGACAGAGGTTCTTCGAGTGTTCATCGACTTTTGTTTGTACATTCGTTTATCCATAAAACATAAGTAGGTTGTCTATAAATAACTCGCGGGTTATACAATGGTCCCTGACAAAGACCGGGACCCTATGCCACCACTCATTTTGTCAGACCATAGGGACGCAAGTACGTCCCTACTTGAAGTACATACTTAAGAACGTCAAGTATGATTAGGAGATCGTCATCTGGTATATCACTCTTTGTTTCTTAGCTTAAAAAGGAATGTGGATCTCCTCCGATTACCTGGAAAGCTTCGATCTCGTCACATCCGTAATAAGGTGATCCGTCATGTTCGAAGGGTACTGTCAAGGGTAGTCACTCATTCTGGTCTGGTCTGGTTTCGTCACACTATGAGACGGGTAACTCGACTAGTGACATTTATAGACTACTGTCTAATCTCTTTGAGTCCCGATCCTCATCTTCCCCGAGTTGGTCCCCGACGTATGAAGTTTTGACGTCACGAAACGGTAGTCGGGACCGTATCGACGGTCATAACCCTTTAAGAATCCTTTTCATCGTATAAAAGACCCAACCCACCTATACCTTCTGTCCTGTCACCTCAGTACTTCGCCCCTGCGACCCGAAAGACACAATGACAACCTAGTAAACATCAGGTAGGGAAGGGTACGGAACAAATAAAGAGACACTCGTGTGAGCAGTACCACACACTGTCGACACAGGGACGGAGGCATGAATATATTTGAGGGTTTTCTGACGTTAGTGTTAGCCCAGTAGAAGGATAGGGACCTTCGATGTCTTCCACCACGTGTTTTACAGTCAACTTACTTCCTTATCTATGTACCTATCTTGTCGACAAATAATTTATACGACCCATGACATAATCTAAGTTTCCTCTACCCTCACTCATGTACGTCTACCGAAGTCGGACACCACCTTCGTCGGTGAATATACTGATGACACGTCCCAGGACTCTCACTACTGTCTCCCGGTGTCCTCGACGACAGTGGAGGTCCTGTTAGATCACATCACCAACTCTTCCCCTTCCCCTACTCACCAGGTCTCAAACCTGAAATCTCGGTTCGTCGAACCTGAGTTATGGACGGAACTTGTAAACGATCGAGACCCTGGACCGGTATACCGCATAAGAACAGACACGGAGTCAGAGGGACAGGTCGGTGTATCCCCAGATCATCCTACTTTACACGTTTAGATATATTTCTTGTATCACGTCATGGACTCAGTCTCGTTCGTGTTTCCCAAACCTTCATACTGACGACATCGGTCTTACACCACGAGAGGGGAGGGGGACGGGATCAAGTATAAACTACGGATTAAGGTTACATTATAAACCTCCACCCTGAAAACCTCCACGAATAAGTCAGTACTTTAATTTTCTGCGATTGAGGAACCTTCCTATCAATACTGGTTGGATCTATCGTATAATTTTTCGTCTCTATAATGAAACAGTTGTTTCCAGGTAGATCAATTCCGATACCAAAAAGGTCATCAGTACATACCTACACTCTCAGCCGGACATTTCGTTCGACTCACGTCTTCTTAACTACGAAAACTTGACACCACAACCTCTTCTAAGAACTCTCAGGGAACCTGACGTCCCTCTAGGTTGGTCAGGTAGGATTTCCTTTAGTCAGGACCCACAAGTAACCTTCCTGACTACAACTTCGACTTTGAGGTTATAAAATCGGTGTACTACGTTTCTCGACTGAGTAACCTTTTCTGGGACTACAACCCTTTCTAACTTCCGTCTTCCTCTTCCCCTGGTGTCTCCTACTCTACCAATCTACCGTAGTGGCTGAGTTACCTGTACTTAAACTCATTTGAGGACCTCAACCACTACCTGTCCCTCCGGACCGCACGACGCCAAGTACCCCATTGTTTCTCAGCCTGTGCTGACTCACTGACTCAACTTGACTAAGCCAGTACTCCCACCTTGAGAGTACTTACTCTATTCACGGGAATTGTTTCTCCGGGGTCTCTCTACGAGAGGGGGAAGACTTCCACTCCTGTATGATATCTGTTGATAAATATCTTATCTTTCACCTGAGGTAGTCTATGGTATAACCGACCATGGAACTCGAAAGTCGAAGATCTTGACACTCTTTACTTTAAGACAACAAGTTCGGTACGTCAGACATCACGACACAGTATCGTCGGACTCTTCTGATCCTGTCCACCGGAGACAGTAGTCTCCACCCAAGTACAGGGTGGAACCGTCGAAGGACCGAGATACCGGACTCCGTTCCTGTAGCGGAGTCAAAGGCGATGAGGAAATTACCACGAGTCTCACAACGCACTGAAGTTCCCGTCAAGATCCCCAGTCGTTCGTGGACACCCAGTTGGTGCATTGTACTATCATTCCTGAGTCGACACCACCTCCTTTGTTCACCCTCTTCTCTGTCGATGCACGAACGAACCTAACGAAGAGAATCCCATTCGAACTCTGATTCGGGTGCCCTTGGGGCAACAGGGGTGCACGAGTCAGCACAGGCTGAGAAACGCTAGGGTGTCTGACATCGGACGGTCCGTCCGGGGAGACAAGTACCTTAGAAGGTCCGATCTTGTGTCCACCCACCGGTGAAGGATGAGGTGCCATAGAAGGACTGGGTCCTCAACTTGGAAACAGAGAACACAGAGGACGGGACCGCCTAACAAAGGGTGATCGTGGTGGACCCTTCGGGACGTAACAGGGATAGTCGACGGTTTATACGGTAGGAGACCGTGTCGGTTCCTATCTGGTTTCCCAGATAGTCCCACTACTTTGTTCGACATTTACTTCCATGGTAGTAAAGTCTAATCACAGAGGTTTTGGTCCGTCTTTCTTGGGACTCTGGACCCCGTCTAATCGTTCAGTATCGTCCTGGGTGGTGATTTTCTACCCTACGACTCGGGACACTTTTAAATCCCTCCTGAAAGTCGGAAGGTCGGAATGTCCCACCCGAACATCGATGTGAGGACCCTACTCCGTCTCGGGGGGTTTCGACCGACATATAATTTTAAATACATTATTTATGATACGTGTCCGATCAAGGTTTCGTTAATGTAGTAGTAGAGTCCCTTACGTTGAATCCACTAAATACTTTCCAGGTAGGTATTTACAGATTACACGGTAGTCCTGACTCTGGATGGATCCGTCTTGGAAGTCTCCCGCGGTCCTACTCTCGTCTCCGGTTTCCCTACTGTCCCCGACCCTGACACCTCCCTTAGCCAGTACAGAGAGTCTTTCCAATTTAGAGAAACGTTGAATTGTGAAAGTAAAAAAAGGGGGGGTTTATTATGTCGAGACTTAAATAGATCCGTCAAATGAAACCCTATTTAAAGAAAAATACAGTTTATAATCATCTTACAAGTTAACATACTAGTAAAGGGAGGTAGTTTTAAAACGAAAGGTCCGTTCTTAATTATACAATTATATCTACAAATTTTACTCAATTATTTCTAAATGTACAAGAACTAAATAGTCACTAAGTACGTAACTTTACTGTCTTGAAACATGGCAATCCACTAGGTATAATATTACCGAAACTACTTTTACGAATAGGTAAGAATCTCGAAAAAACAAAGAAAAGAACAAATGAAAGGACAGTTTTATAAACCGGGAAAGTAGTTATTCTTTTATTAGGTAAACAAGTAAGCTGTCTACAAATGACAATTTGAAAAACAAACAATTAACCAAACACACAGAATTAAACAGTGCTCATATGAATCGTACGGACACAGTTGTTTAAGTCTATGGACGTTTCCCTGGAAAGAAGGACCCGTACGGTATCATTCCTAAAAGTTCGGTCTTAACATGAGTGAATTAACTTTTCGTGTATAACGAAAAAGGGGAAACCCTATACGAAGGACTTCCCCAGACTTTATCCGACCTTTTTAATATAGGTCAAGAAGAAATTATTAGGAAATTCATAGAAGACTACACGTAAAGTCTTACCACTACGTCTATATTTTAAACATCACCCTTTTTTAACTTGAACTTAAAATATTCTGGGTCGCTAATACAAGAACTTTATACAAGTACAGACACGGTCACAGTTCCCCTCGGTGGGAGAGACTAAATAAGGTGAACCTGGTCTTAAACGCTGACGACTAAAGGAAAGTAGGTGAAAACGATTATCTAAGTCCTTCATTAAAGGTCTACACCTTTGTCATCGAGTATTTACTATTTTACATCTCGGACCCGTTAAACCTTTCCTCTATTTGAATAAATCAAACTCTTCAACTCTAGAGAAGTCTGGTGAGGTGGAACGAAACCTGAACGTGACAAGAGAAAGTAAAAGGGCTTCCGGTACCGTAGGGTGAGGTCATGAGAACGGACCTTTTAGGGTACCTGCCTCCTCGGACCATCTGTCAGGTACCCCAACGTTTCTTAGCCTGTGCTGACTCGCTGAAGTGAAGTGAGCGAAGTATGAATCAGTGACCTCTTCCTCTACCGTTGGGTGAGGTCATAGGAACGGACCTCTTAGGGTACCCGTCTCTTCGGACCACCCGGTACCATGTACCCCAGCGTCTCAGCCTGTACTGACTTCACTGATTCGTGTGTACGAAAATAAAAGGTAATTTATGTCCGCAAACGTCGATCCGGACCTCCCAACATGGTCCTGATAAAGACAATTTGTGTTTGTGTGTGTGAGAGAGAGAGGAGAAAGAGAGACGAGAGAGAGGGTCCTTTGAAATATACGAGAATTGACGAGTGAACCTAATAGTCGGGTCGATACACAACAATTTTAAAATATCGGAGACTCGTAGTAATTCCCCAGTACCTTCGACCAGTCTCCTCCGTCTCCCTACCTCGTTTGTCTGGTCTTCGATTTACACAGTTAGTCACCAGTAGAACTAAATAAACATTCCATCGGTACCTTCCCCTCTCTCTAACTTAAAACGAACATTTCCCCTACTTGGTTCTTCAAATAATATGCAAGTAGAATTTCCAGTGTACATATTCACCTCTCTCAAGAACTCCTGTTATAGTATAATAATGTTCTATTAGACGGTATGTATGACACGTACAACCGTGATACTTTCGTTTCACTATCAAAGAAAAAAAAAAGAAGACAGACCCGAGAAGTCGGAACCCTTTTTTTTTTTTTATTGTTGGTCTTTTTTTTTTTTTTTTTTTCCTCGAATCTACATAATAGAACTTCCGTTTCCGACACTTTTAGGAAAGTCCCTCGAACACACGGTTTCGTACGACACAATTCAGTCGGCCTCCAGTAATGACAAAAATAATCCACTAAAATAATATTTATACTAAACCCGGAGTTAGTATTCGTCTAGGAAATACACACAAAGACTTGTAAGACCACCGAGGTTTCGCGATTTAAGGTTTAACCTTATAACTAACAGACTACCAACTTAATGTCGGAAGAAGTTTAGAACTTCCTCCGGAGTCCCGGGTACACAGAATGACCTCTATTCAAGAGTATTGACTCTCTACATTCCGGAATTTGTCACCCAGGGTGTTCCACCTTTTGGTTTCCGTCTGACCTCATGACAAGAGGGGGACCATTTAGTCCTCCATAATTTGTGTGGTAAAATACCGTACATATTCTCTTTAACAGTATTAAACATTTACAGGGACTTAAAGGAGAGCCCATTCCGTTTGTAATCACGTCGGACGTGTACAAATAATAAAGGTACGTTTAGGTTGACTTGTCAAAAAAAAAGTTAAGAAATCTAAAAAAAAAAATTTGAATTGGTGTCCGTAGAAAGAGTTAAAAGGTTAAGATATTTACAGGGAATCAAAATTTCAAATTGGGATTGTAAAAATCTTACCGGTTTGTATGAAAGTAGTCCTAAAGAGTTATAGTCGTAACACGAGTAAGTCAGTACAGACTGGGAAACACTAGGGTACTTGACATCGGGTGGTCGAGGAGACAGGCACCTTAAAGGGTCGTTCTTATGACCTGACCCAACGGTCAAGGAGGAGGTCCCCTAGAAGGGTTGAGCCGAGTTTAGATATAGAGAACTCAGAGGACGTAACCGTCCGCCTAAGAAATGGTGACACGGTGCACCCTTCGGGAAGTCAGAATCAAGGCAACTGTAAAACACGGTCTACTACATGTCATATCCTACCAAACGTCATAGGAACCGGACATGGGTCATCTACAGTCATCGTAGAGGAGGATCGTAAGGCTGTTGGTTTTTACAGACGTCTATATCAGGGGACCCCCCATTTCTCGGAGACCAAATCTTAGTGACGGAACTTCACCACAGGTGAGTTTCGTGAAGTTGTAAGATTTGTGTCTCGTTTCACTGTAGACTCTGAAAACTCTGCGTGCACAAGGGGTAGGACTTGGGGGAGGGAGGAGGGAGGGCCATGGTAGGGAGACCCAACAGAGTCACGTAGTCGGGGTTCGTAGATCCTAAGTACAACTACATACCGTTTTGGTTATGTTATAACATTTCATTAATTGGAGGTTAATTTTATTTAATTAATTTTATTTATTTATTTTCCTCTCCGTGTAAGTTTGGGGTCCCTATGTTTGGGAACAAGTATACAATTGAAGAGGAGCTCGTTTACTCCGGACTCCCGTCCCGACCGACACACAAAAGACATAGGGGTACCGGACCCTGAAGCCCAGTTCATTACCCGGGGATCCTTTATACACGACCTACTTCTTCTTTGGTTAATGGACAGAGATTTATACATAAATAGAAAGTATTCGTATAAGAAAATATATAAATACATATACGTATATATACATAGACAGAAAGGTATTTTTGAACCGACTCTTAAAAAAGAAAAAAAGAAAAGAGAGAGTCGTATATTACTGGTCGTGTATCGTCTATGAGTCATCGATATCCAACTTACCGATGGACCGTACATTTTTTATGTAACTTTTCTACTTAATTGTTTTGTAGGTACCAGTGTACGGTGGTATCTACGTAAAAACACCGTTAATGTCATCAGACTCCAACTTACACCCTACGAGGTGTTTACTTGTGAATTCTCCGTTCTATGAAACGGTGGAAACTTGTAATGTGAGTCACGGAACCCCCGGGTCCAGGTCCCTCCGGACAACTTAGAAAAACTTAGACGTGACCGTTCTACCTCTTACAATACCAAGTCACCCCCTACTTAATAAAGTAAAATGTGAGGGTCTAGTAGTGTCGACACGTATATCGGCGAAGGGTAAGGGTTTTGACGGGACCGACGGGAAGGTCTCAACACCGGTTAGAGTGGTACTACTGACATAAAGGTTCCTGATGTAAATTTCAATATTTGTTCAGTCTCGTAGTGTTGGTAAGGGTTCTAACTACGACTTTGTCGTATTTTCAAATGATAATAACCTTCTATAAACTCTAGTGAAAAATTCGAAATCTAAATTTAAACAGGACACCCGAACTGGTCATGTCACCACACTAAAAATTTACCTGGTATTTTTTATAAATGTTCCAGGTCACCTAAAGATCCAGCCCCGAGTTTCGAACTCCTCCTTTTATCTTAGTTTTCCGTGAAGTCAATTTTAGTCTTTTCTACCAACTTTACTGGACCAAGTCGGAAGCACTCAATGTCTACTCCTTTAATAACCTCTACTATACTGAACAGGTTCCAGTGTCTAAAAAAAAAAACCCCCCCCGAACAGAAAATTTATAGAGTGAGAGAGGGGTGGGGTGGGGTCATTTTAATCAGGTTCTAAGTGTGTGTGTCTATTTGTTATTAAAAGGATCTAACAATTTTGTATCTACATAAACCTGAATCTTTTACTATTAAATTTTTATCAGTTCACGTTTATAAAAGAAAATGAAACACTCATTTGATCTCCAGGTCTCTTGCCCTGGAAACGATAATAAATAAATTTTTCGATCAATGATCGTTTCGACGTTCAACTTAGGTCCTCAGGAAAGACAACTTAAAAGGAAACCTTTTCGTACGTTGAACGAATAATAGAATAAAACGTGAGACGACTAACATCAGTAAACAATCGACTATAAAGGACCCGTCGACAAATACGTCCTGTTGTTCTGTGTCTCCAAAAGTCCTGTGCCCGAGACGGAAATCCTCGAGTGTAAAACTACCTCTCTGACTCTTTGCTAGTCTGTTACGGGCGACCTATATTATAAGTTCTATTCTTCTGACACAAACCCCTGATAATCACCTTTGACCGTTTCTTTCAAGAACGACCTCCACTGTGGCCGTCGGTCCCTTACACTCCCAGTGGCGTCCTCCTCACCACCGGACTTTTCTCTCAATTAGTCGTATCACGGCACGTTCTTGTATCTGGAACTAAGTTCTGGACCAAAGGATTGAAGAATCAACTTACTAGGACCAAGTCAGGAAGTAACTACAGTGGGAGTAAGAGGTATTACTCCTACGAGTAATTATTATTGGGAACAAAAGTAGTATGAGTGTACAGCTGAACAAACTCACGATCCAGGGGCTGGAACATGCACCTACAAGTAGGACTGGTGTGCTTCTTGGGGGTACAAGGTCTCTCCCTTCAAAGGGTCATCAAGTCTCGACAGGTACTAAAGTAGAGTTCGGATTTGGGTCTCGGTTCGAATCTTGGACAAGATCGAGGTTGATATTCTGAGAAGACTCCTAAGTCACCCGACAAGGGTAATGTCCTTTTACATGCGGTAAACAAAACATATTATTGTAAGGGAGACACAGGTGAACCATCCGGGAACGAACCCCTGTATACACACGTAGTGAACATAAAGAATAGGTGTTTAAAAGATAAGTACTACCTACTCATTTTATACCTTTTCCTTTTATAAATAAATCTTATAGTTCAAAAACCAGGACCTTTACACCAAAAGAGACCCATATACGGATCTTCACCCTAACGACCCAGTATACTATCAAGATAAAAATCAAATCACCAAAAAAAAAAAAAGAATAACAAGAGATATCACCGACATAGTTAAATGTAAAGATGGTTGTCACATTCTCCCAAGGGAAAATGTTATTTGTCGTAAATAAAAAACATCTAAAAAACTATTACCGGTAAGACTGGTATCACTCGGCTATGGAAGGACATCAAAATTAAGTGTAAAGAGATTACGAATCAGTACAACTCGTAGAAAAGTAAACAAACACCGGTAAAGATAAAGAAGACGTATCCATAGTTGGGGTCCCCTTCCCGACCTAGAGAAAGGAGGGGAAGAGAGTAGGGTGCCAAACTCAAGAATGAAGGTAACTAATTCGAGAACGAGCGACGGTCGGTGACACTATGTAGTAGTACCGTAAGTATCGTCCTTACTCCTGTAGTTCCGGACCTCTCCAACGGACTGAACGACGATCGTTCGTCTCCTCCATCACACGTTGCGTCCCAGACAGAGGTAGCAGGGTTGAAATTGGTAATTCGTTATAACAGACAGGAGAATTAAGAAACCCCTTTAAAAAGACGGTGATACTACTCCGTTTATATTATAAGTGAAAAGATCTCAGGGTTCGCCTCTTCGGTCACCGTGGGGTGAGGCTAAAAGAACGGACCTTTTAGGGTCCCTGCCCCCTCGGACGGTAGATACCCCAACGTGTCTTAGCCTGTGATGACTTCGCTGAATCGTCGTCGTCGTCGTCGTCGTCGTCTCAGGGTTCGATAAAGGAAAGTTAGGGATAAGTCGACAGGGGATGGTATTTCACACTGAAAAAGAATCACACAAAGACTATAGTCGGAAACCGATCAAAAGCCTCCACTCTCCTTTTTATGGAGAACCCATGCAAACGGGTATACGTTACCTTTCTGTGCACGTACCGCACTATGAATTCTGAACTTGAATGTTCCAAAGACACCCATCGACGTAAAACCCCTCGGAAACAACAAAACGACTGAACTAAGAGTGACGTCACACGACTGTATCTACACTGACGGAAGTAAAATGTCTCCACCTCTACCTTTGTACGTTTATATTTGACTGTGGTCAGGATCTTAGAAACTTTTTGACTACGGGTTAGGGTCATCCAGAGACTTGTGTGCACATCGAGTCCAGGGGTTTGTACATTCTGTAGATCGCGACTAACCTTTGACAGAAAGTGTGAGGTCCCGAAAAACAAAAAAGGTCCCATGGTAAAATACACTCGAAACATGTCAGTAAAATGTAAAGACACGAAGTAAGGAGGGTAGAGAAGATTATCTACGAGTCTTATCACTACCCTCATTTTTGCGTCCACGACCTCAGTTGTCGGACCTAGGAGAGAAAAAACGAGGGGTCGACACACTGCCACCTATTCAAGGTAGTAAACCTTAGAATCAAAAACTTCACTCCTATTACTGTTATGATTAGATTACTATATAGTTAGTTCTACTTTATTAAATGTATCTATATTACGAATGTTATCATAGAATACATACTATTCGAGAAAGATATACATAATCGATGATATTAATACTTGACCGTAATAAATGGTAAGTTTGTAAAGTATTCGGTGATGACACACGGTCTGTGGCACGACCTATCATCCCACCCAAGGACCGTAGGGAAAGTAGAGACTGCAAGGTACTACCTATATTTGTCGGTCTGGGAGGTAGTGACCACCTTCGTAACATACCAAGCGAAGTCCCCTGTAAGACTGAGAGACGAATGGTTAACAATACACACTTTACTTTTTACGTAAATCGATAATTGAAAGAAAATGGGTAGAACAAGTGCATCCACCTAACATAAAATGATGGATTAATTCTCATTACCCTTTTTTACCTTCCCTCGTGTAAACATCGACTACACACCCAACTTCAAAGGACTCTACTCTTTGTTTGAGTATTTGTTCTCTCTGTTATCGTGATAAATTTACTCCTTTAGGTACCTATCGTCGTGGGACTCATTACGGTAAAACGACAAAACCCCGGCCCTCTTCCTCTCGTACTTGTATAAACGTGGATCACTGGAACCAGGACGTTTCTCGTCCTGTGTAAACCTATACTTTTAATAAAAGTGGGACAGTACAATCGTAGTAAGATAGAGAGACGTGTGGAAAGGTGACGACGTGTTTAGTCTCTATTCAGACCCTGGAGTGCGTTCGGTCTAGTCTTCTCCTATTTGACCTCTCCGAATCGGACAAAGGAGAAAACCCCTTGATCGTACACTTGTGGTCAAAGAGGAACGGAGATCAAATGTCTTAAATCGGTGTGTATGACCTTTCTCGGACAATGAAATCCCAATCTAATACTGAGGACGAGAAAATTAATATATAAGGAGCGGTGGGAACTCATTCTGTATAGAAAGACTCCGAGAACGGAAGAACCCTCATACCCCGTGTCTTAATCTGAACAGGACTATAAGACATTTCTTTCGACTCGCGGCTTCTTAGCTACGAAAACTTGACACAACAACCTCTTCTGAGAACTCTCAGGGAACCTGACGTTTCTCTAGGTTGGTCAGGTAGGATTTCCTATACTCAGGACCCACAAGTAACCTTTCTGACTACGATTTCGACCTTGAGGTTATGAAACCGGTGGATTACGTTTCCTGACTGAGTAACCTTTTCTGGGACTACGACCCTTTCTAACTTCCGTCCTCCTCTTCCCCTGCTGTGTCCTACTCTACCAACATACCGTAGTGACTAAGTCACCTGTACTCAAACTCATTTGAGGACCTCAACCACTACCTGTCCCTCCGGACCTCACCATGTCAAATACCCCAACGTCTCTCAGCCTGTGCTGACTCACTGACTTGACTTGACTATAGGTTTCGGACCATACCACCCTTCACGTACCAGAAACGTCTGTTTCTCTGGGGTGGACTGAGTACCGGCGAGGAGAAATGACGTGACGAGTCTTGGAGTCAAAGGAGAAAACGATTAACTCGTGTTATAATCGACACAGAGGTCCGACAACGTCCTAGATTACCACATAGTACACAAACCAACCTTACATCATCAGGTAAATTTAATTTTACAACCCGGGGGAATCTGGACAAAGAAATAGTACTTTACGTCTTATACACGTTTTTTCAAATACTGGAGTATACATCTGTTAATTACTGGAGTATACATCTGTCAATTACTTGTTATTCGTTTACGCTAAGTACCCCAACGTTTCTCAACCTGTACTGACTCGCTGACTTGACTTGACTTGACTTGACTTCGTTTATTTTTATTTTACTTTGGGGTCCATGGGTGAGGGGTACGGTGTTTTCTCTTGTGATAATTAATGAACTTTGAAGGATTCTAGAGGAACTATCGTAGGGGGACGGATGAGGGGTCCATTGAAGATCGAACTTAAAGTACAGTTAGTAAAGAAACCACAGAAAAGTATCCAGAGGGATTTGTTAAACATAAACTAAAGTAAAAAGAGCGAAAAATTGAAATGTATTTACATTACAATGGTCTTTTGTGAAAACAAAACGCAACACAAAAGTTTTAAAGAACGACAGCTACGTACATGGATATCAAGTAATTAAAAACGACGACACATCATAAGACAAGGACCCTAGCGAGAGATAGATTGGATCATTACCTCAGTAAACCACTCAAAGATGTAAAAAATGACAATACTTTATACAACAATATTTATAAGAAGATAGGGAAACTAAAACTTCGACTTTTCCAGAAAGGTCTACCAAACAAAGAAAAACTACGGACTAGAATTAACAATGAGAATCTTATACCGCAAAAACTGACCTGAGTCTGAATTTCCATCTTCGAGAGTCTCTCCTGTCGGACGTACAGCACCCTTAGACAAGAACCATAAAAAGAAACCGGCCGAAGTAAGAAGACCACGTTTCGAATCGCGTAAGACGTCGGAGAAGGAACGAAAAGAATCATACGACAAAGAAGTCTCGTTATCCGGTTGTAAACACAACGTCTTCTCCAAATTATTCTGCGTCTTAGAGCCCACGAAACCAAGATCCAAGGAATGGAAGTAACAAATCCCCGAAAGAGTGTCGTATGACCGTCTGGAGTAGAAGAAATCTCTCTAATCTTTCAGACGTCTAAGACGATCGAGGAAACCCGGGGCCCGATACTCCTCACAGTCACTCAGGTTTTTATAGGAAGAGGGGAAAAATTACTACTAGTTTAACTCTTGTAAGTCTAACCGTGGGTGTCATGTTGGGGCATATCT
>SJYO01031364.1:2200959-2320852 GCA_006410555.1 Capra ibex | reverse complement strand
ACCTTACACTTCAGTTCACCCGGAATCTTTCGTAGTGATGCTTGTTTCGATCACCTCGACTACCTTAAGGTCAACTCGACAAAGTTTAGGACTTTCTACTACGACACTTTCACGACGTGAGTTATACGGTCGTTTAAACCTTTTGAGTCCTCACCGGTGTCCTGACCGTTTCCAGTCAAAAGTAAGGTTAAGGTTTCTTTCCGTTACGTTTTCTTACGAGTTTGATGGCGTGTTAACGTGAGTAGAGTGTACGATCATTTCATTACGAGTTTTAAGAGGTTCGGTCCGAAGTCGTNTAGTTTACCGGTTGTAGGCGACCTAGTACCTTTTTCGTTCTCTCAAGGTCTTTTTGTAGAGAAAGACGAAATAACTGATACGGTTTCGGAAACTGACACACCTAGTGTTAGTTGACCTTTTAAGACTTTCTCTACCCTTATGGTCTGGTAGATTGGACGGAGAACTCTTTAGCCATACGTACAGTCAAGACTTTCTCTACCCTTATGGTCTGGTAGATTGGACGGAGAACTCTTTAGCCATACGTACAGTCCTCCGTTGTCAATCTTGACCTGTACCTTGTTGTCTGACCAAGGTTTATCCTTTTCCTCATGCAGTTCCGACATATAACAGTGGGACGAATAAATTGAAGATACGTCTTATGTAGTACTCTTTGCGACCTGACCTTCTTCGTGTTCGACCTTAGTTCTAACGGCCCTCTTTATAGTTAGTGGAGTCTATACGTCTACTGTGGCGGGAATACCGTCTTTCACTTCTCCTCCATTTTTCGGAGAACTACTTTCACTTTCTCCTCTCACTTGTTCAACCGAATTTCGAGTTGTAAGTCTTTTGCTTCTAGTACCGTAGAGCAGGGTAGTGAAGTACCCTTTATCTACCCCTTTGTCATCTTTGTCACAGTCTGAAATGAAAAACCCCGAGGTTTTAGTGACGTCTACCACTGACGTCGGTACTTTAATTTTCTGCGAATGAGGAACCTTCTTTTCAATACTGGTTGGATCTATCATATAAGTTTTCGTCTCTGTAATGAAACGGCGGATTGCAGGCGGATCAGTTCCGATACCAAAAAGGACACCAGTACATACCTACACTCTCAACCTGACACTTCTTTCGACTCACGACTTCTTACCTACGAAAACTTGACACCACAACCTCTTCTGAGAACTCTCAGGGAACCTGGACAGAGAATATNCCTTCCTTACTACGATTTCGACTTCGAGGTCATGAAACCGGTGGAGTACACCTCTCAACTGAGTAACCTTTTCTGAGACTACGACCCTCCCTAACCCCCGTCCTCCTCCTGGGTCCTACTCTACTGACCTACCGTAATCCCTGAGCTACCTGCACTCAGACTCACTTGAGACCCTCTACCACTACCTGTCCCTCCGGACCACACGACGCTAAGTACCCCAGCGTTTCTCATCCTGTGCTGACTCGCTGACTTGACTTGACTTACATAGGTGTACGAGTCTATCCCGGACTGGTTTTGTCCACGGGGCGAGATTGTCGAGAGAAAGACCGAGGGACTTTAGGGGGCACTCAAACCCGTCTAAGAGAGGGGAAACCCGAAACCAAAGGGCAACAATTGTTCTCCCTTTCGTGGGTAAGAGTCCCGACCTCACCCCGGCTTTGACTGGCTCTTTTTGATGTAACATACCGGACTCGGAAGACGGGATTGGCCTCGGGGCGGTCGGCGGAACAAGTGGTTGATGAGGGTGCTCCCGTGTTGCACTTGAGGGACGTGCCGCTGCCCGCCTAGTCGGACCCTCTCTTGTCGCCCGTGTCGGCGACCGACTCTTCGCGGTCTCAGACGCCTAGAAACCTGCCTTTCTAGGGAGCGGGGGACGTCCACGGCCAGGACGCTTGAGCCGCCTACCTCCGGCCGGGCGCGGGGCGGCGCCCGCTCTCGCGAGGTTGGGGTCGTCTCCCTCCTCGGCGGCGGGTCCACCCTGTCCACCCCTCGGACCCGAGTCCACAAAGGCGCCGCCGCCGGTCCCCTTCGCTAACGAGGGACCGTCCGCGTCCGTCTCGGCTCGTCTGGGAACCGGAATCCTAGGTCGAGACCCTTTGGCCAAAGCAGAAGGTCTGAGATAGAGCCTTCTTTCAGTACCTTCGCCATTCAGCACCACCCAAACCGCCACCCGAAAGAACACGCAGGTCAAGGAGGGCCCTCTTTCGCACCCCTCTCCGACGCACGTGGGGCGGAGGTCCTCTCCTCAGTTGAAAGTACGGTAGGTCGAGTGTGACCGGACCGGACCGCCCCCATCCCACCCCTCTGCCTTCTCCCCACACACATGGACAGGACACGGTGGAACCTCCGACTTCCCGTTCCCAGAGTCCTCCCCACCACACTCCCTGAGAGATGGAGGTCGCGACACTCGATCCGAAGATTGGAGGGGAGGCGCCTGAGTCGTGGCGAGGGGCGCGGGCGGCGGGGGACGGGCCCGCAGTCACTCACGACGGGAGACAGACGGACAGGAAAGCGGTCAGGAGAGCTCTCTCGAAGGACCAGCCTCCGACGTCCCCGAGAACACACCGAACACCAAAAGGACGCCCGAGACGAAGAATCTTCGACGGACCGGACCCCGGTCATTCAAGTAAAAAGAATCGGAGAACAAGAAGTGAACATTTTATCCTAATGATGATCTTATTGATCACTCTACTAACCTCCACAAACAATTTCTTTGTTTTTAACCCCTTCCCGGGACGTGGCTCGTCCACTTGAAGGGAAGACGAACCTACCTACCGGTGCAGGACAAACGGATCGACCTCTCAAAAAGGTGGACTGACTGGTACAAAAGGAGAAACGAAAAGGTCAAGAGGCGGCGGAGGGACGGAGAGATTTCATTCAGTCACAGAGATGTTCCCCCGTCCCGTTACTACACAAAGTGGAAGTAACAGAAATAATATGTGGACCTCAGTTCAGTAAAAGAAGACACTTAGTCGGTGAAGGAAGAGTCTCCAACCGACATGCACCCCTGCCTCCTGGGTAAAATCGCCAGTGGTTAGTCTTCTTCGAGGGGAACCAGGGTCCCGTCACCTGTGTACAGACAGACACCTGTGTACAGACAGACACCGACTGGGAGATAAGGTCGATCGACTCAAAACCTTCTCTCTTGTTTCCGTGCGACCATACCAAAGACAGAGGGGAGGAGACTTAAGAGAGAGATAGGATGTTAAAATCGTTAAAGACTCTTTGAGGATTAACTACCCTTTTACAGTCCCACTGATCTAGGTCACACCAACACTCTTTTTTCTTTGTTTGAAGATAAAACCGGAGAGCCTATACGGTCCCATACGTGATCGAAGGTAACAAAGTCACATAGATCCATTGTTGTGTCACTCCAACTCCAGTCACGAAAGACGGGGTCAAGAATGTCCCTCCTTTGTCTTACAACAAACAATGAGTTATAGTGTGTCGCCCATTCGTCGTCTCGGTTTCGTACCCGACACTAAACAGTCATTGTTTATAACTCACGGTTGATATGCGGTCCGTGACGGCCGTTCCTACTGTTGACCTTTTGCCCTTACAATCCATTGACCTCTCTTTTTACAAGGTTTCCCGTACAATCGATATTACGTCAATACCCTATTCGACTACACCAATACGTTACAAAAGACGAGTCTCTTTCGCCCCCCCCCCCCCCTAGTTTTTTCTTTATACCCAATAAAGAGTAAAATTTTCCTCCTAAACAAATAACATTTCGATTGTTTAATGGGTCAGGTATACGTATTGCTTCGTGAACGAAACACAACAATCCGGGCAAAGTCCCCGACGTCTACGTCGTCACTGGGTCGGTCTTTACGGACGGAAGTATGTTGAACACAAGATCACCACTTGTGTGTGTGTGTAATCCAGTTTATCGTCACTTAAGTTACATCTTGGTGTCTCCTTCCGTCTCAAATTCCTGAAACTCCGTCACTCGTCCTCTCCGACTATAAAATTTACCCTATCAAAGTTCTTTCCGTAGTTATGTTCCACGGTAAACTCGTCTTCGAACTTCGTCCACTCCTGAAACCACGACACCTAGAAAATCCCTTCTCGTGAGATGTCTCCCTATTTTTTTGTTCACGTTTTTCCGGGACCCCGTCTTCGAACAGACTATACAAGTTCCTCAGTCATTCTACGGGTCGTACCTCTCTAGTTTCCTCTCTCACCCTTCTTCATCTCCAGTCCAGTGCATCCTACGACCTCCGGTAACACCCTTAAGGTCCACGAGGAGGTTCACTCTACCTCTCGTGGACTCACATTACTTACCGTCTTCTCTTACTAGGTTGAACGAAAAATTTTCCTAGTGGACCGACAACAAATCTTTGATCTACCATCTTCTTCGTCCTAATCTTCGACCGACTGGTCAATCCTCCGAGAACGGGCTTAAGTTCGTTCTCTTATACCTCCGAGTCCGGTCACAGAATCGTTATTTTCATTGATCTTTACAAATCCAAGACCTATACATAATTTCCATCTAAATTGTTCTAATTGACTACCTACTTTGTTTTTTACACTTTCTTTCACTGTGGTCCCACCCTTCCACGGATTCGTGGAACTTCTTACATCAACTGTAACTTACTCTACTAAATTCGACCTTGTCCAAACGTTCTGGTCCCCCAGTCAAAATCCGTATCATTTAATATCCAACTCCCCGACTCATCTGTCTATAACTCAAATCTCAAACTCCCCCTCCGGGTCCGTCCTTATACTAATTGTATTTTTTAAAAGTAACGAACCGTATTACGACTCACGTATCGTCGTAAATCATATACAATGACACCACCAAAAGTTTGAACCGATGTGTAAGAGACTGTAAGGAGGGTAGTTCTACACCTCAGACACAAGGGAACGGAACTTAGACCCGTCTTAGTACTGACCAAACCGGTTATCTGACACTGTGTTCATTGTAATACACTGAAATCTCCGACACAGTATTTCCTGATACGTCGAAGATGGACCAAACACTCTTGGGAATGAGAACGTCGGGAATTGGGGGTATATTCGCCAGAAACCCCTGTAGACAGTTGGTCGACGAGACCAACTGTCAAGGACGATTTGGATCGGAAGGTCGTAAGGACGTACTGTTTCTTGGTCCCAAGACGTCTGGTCGGGTAAATGACCACTCTATGGTGACCCCGTTAAAATAATGGTGGGACACCTTGTTTTCCCAGTGGGATGACTTGGATCGAGTTTAAGGATAGGGTCGATTTAACACTCTATTCCTTTTTACCAATAACAAAATCCGGTGAGTCAACACTCCACCAGACAAAACGTTGTCATCTATGACCTTGATAATTAAGAAAGTAACAAAATCAATATTTTCATAGTAAGAGGGGGTACCTGTATTCCGAGATCCCTCAAGACATTTTTATATAAAACAATGTATCAAGTCTCCAACTACTTCAAGATGTAACCACGGAAGGGAGTCGACTCATCAAGGGGTCAGAACCGTTCTCTCTTAGAATCGTAAAAATTCGACTCTAACGAACAGTCACCCCCTCGAATCTTTCACCATGGACTTAAGAACTACTTACTTGTAACCGACAACGACGACGATTCGACGAAGTCGGCACAGGTTGAGACACGCTGGGGTATCTGCCGTCGGGCGGTCCGAGGGGGTAGGGACCCTAAGAGGTCCGTTCTTAAGACCTCACCCGACGGTAAAGGAAGAGGTCACGTACTTTCACTTATCCCTTTCACTTCAGCGAGTCAGCACAGGCTGAGAATCGCTGGGGTACCTGACGTCGGGTGGTCCGAGGAGGTAGGTACCCTAAAAGGTCCGTTCTCACGACCTCATCCCACGGTAACGGAAGAGGACTCGTAACCGTAACCTCAGGTTTATGGACATAAATACAAACGAAGACGGAGAATGATCGGTTCACTAAACCCGGTTGGCAACTTATTATTTTACATCCTCAACCCTCTAAAGAGTTTCTGGTCGGTCAGATTACTGAGGGCAAAATCTCTACCCTTTGAACCTTGGGTCCTCCCTTTCCAGTACGTAAAACATTGATGAAGAGTCGACACGGAGTACGTATTACCTACGAGAATTTACTAGAACAATAAAAAACTCTCATTTGAGATCGTAGTAGTCTAGTAATCCGAGAGGAGAACGTAACAAGTCGTCTTTCAGTGGTTTGTAGAAGAGACTCAGTCCCGGATCGAATCTTAAAGACTCTCCCCCAGATAGTATGTACAGGAAATCCACGAGTCAAATCGTCCCCTCTCACAGTTCTTGTGTCTGTTAACGTCATAATTACTTTTCATCGTATTACTTCTCTCCGAGTCCAAAATGGTCCTCGTGGTTCTTACCCCTGGATTGAGATTCACCCTGGTAGGTCCCAGACAACCTCCTCGACCATAGACTCTACGTACAGTCTCATTCCTACCTTTCCCCTCCCTCCGTGTTCCCTTCTCGGCTTAGGGTTCTTCATTTAGTCTCGGTCTGTGACTTTCGTAGTCATAGACCTATCGTAGTGGTCGAGTTACCTACACTCAGACTCGTTTGCGACCCTCTATCACTTCTTGTCCCTTCGAACCGCACGACGTCAGGTACCCTCAGCCTATACTGAATCACTGACTTGTCGTTGACTTCGGGAACTTGTGTCTACACGAAGTACGACCTCTGGTTCCCTCGGTGACTCCCGGTCGTGGAGGTCCTACCCTGATTTGTGTGGGGACCTCAGAACAGTACGAGACTGCAGTGTCCTGACAGAATTCCAGTATCCCCCGAATAAAAACTGTCAAGACAGATCTTGGGTCTAAGACTTACGATTCACTCTGGTGAATCGTTCGGGAGTTCTTGCTAAAGTCCCCAAAGAGGACTTATAAGCCTAAGAATTATTTATCCAGTACTCCTCCCATTGTAGACCTTTCCCTACCCGGGTGACTCTTTCTATAATGACTCTTCTACCAGACAACAATCACTCGAACAGGAACCTGTTCACCTCACGTGTCCCTAAGTCTAGTCTACCAACCCACTTCGGAGAACCCTTAAGGTTCTCCACCGGAATTCTGACCAGTGGAGGGAAGATAGAAACGTCTCTTCGACACGACGTCTCCGGAGAACTTGTCACAACGAATCGGGAACTAGTACTTTGTCCTTCACTGGACGTATCGACGTCCCGACTACAAGTCAGAATTGGTCGTCGAACATGGGACCTCAATGGGTCAATGGAACCGTAACTCAGTTCGAAGGAGAAGGTGACCTCTTCACCAAGATTGTCCGCTCAAACTAGTACAGTGTGGGGACGGTCTAGGGGAGTTTAACAGGGGGTAACGGACACGTCGTCTCGGGTCCCCGAAGACCTGTTCCGGTTCCATGGGGGTGAAGTCGGAGGACCCGGACGTAGGGAATACGAGGTCGGACAAGACGTGGTACGTGTAAGGAGAGCGATCTCAGAACAGTGAAGTGATTATGAGTCGAGTCGACAGTGGAAGGACTCTTCGGAAGAGGACGAGGACCCACCAGTACTAACCAAAAAGAGGTCGAACGTTCAAGGGTCGGGAAACTGGTCGGGGTCCAGACCTGACACTCTAGGGTTTCCATCGTGTCGGACTCCGAATTTTCGAGCCCGAGACCCCGTCGGGTTGACCAAAGTCAAAGAACGAGGTCTTAAATGATCGACAAACAGAAACTCGTTCAATGGATAGAGAGACACGGGTCAATGGGGTAGAGATTTCCCCTCTTACCGTAGATAGAGAGCCGTCAGTCGACTCAAAATATATTTCTCGAATCCAGTCGAGTCACTCCAGTGTCCCGTCCATTAAGATGTTCGATTTTATCACTATACCATGTCATTTTCTTAGACGGACGTTACGTCCTCTGGACCCAAAATAGGGACCCAACCTTTCTAGGGGACCTCTTCCCTTTCCGATGGGTGAGGTCATAAGACCGGACGTCTTAAGGTACCTGACATATGAGGTGGCCCAGAGTTTGTCAACCTGTATTTAATCACTGAAAGTGAAGTGAAGGGTCATTATTATGTACCTGGTAATACTCAACTTTAGACAGGGGAGGGGGTCAGGGTATACAACTGTAGAATTGGGGGTGACACAACCTTCAACTGGAATAAACCTCTGTCTCGGAAACACCTTCAGTGGTTCTATTTCACTCCAATGACCCCGTCCCGATTAGGTTATAGTGACTACAGGAATACTTTTCCTCCCTACCTGTACCTCTATGTGTGTTTCCCTCCTGTCACACTTCTATTTCACTCTTGTAGAACACTTGTACCTCTACCGGTAGGTGTCCGGCTCCTCTTCCCTTGTCTGGGAAGGGAGTACCGGGAGTCTTCCGTGGTTCGGTTACTGGGAACTAGAAACTGGAGGTCGGAGGTCTTGGTACCCCGTTGTGTAAAGACAACAAACTCACTGTGTCAGTCCCCATGGAAAAGTCTCGTCCGGATAGTTCGAGAATGTACCTGGACTGACCCTTCAATTTCTCTCAAGTGAACTTATGAGTTATGTTACGGGAAGGGGGTAGATGGACCCTTCCTAAACCCCGGTACAACAACAAGACTACTAGTTTTTTCTGTCGACACGAATCGAGAAGTTTCTTCTTTAGACTCTCCATAAATAGTCGTGGACCGAACCCTTTACCTCACTTTACTAGAGTCCTAGCACCAGTCATAAGGAAGGACTAGTGACTCGGGACCCAAACCAAAAAGAGTAGACATTTTGAGATTTTATGGGTTCAGAACCCCACTAAAAAGTTTTGGTTATGAGTATAAAACAATCCTGTATGATTTATGTCCATTCAATTTACTACACGAAGTCTTTCTTATTCGTCAAAAACAAACAAAAATTAATAAAAAAATTTAACGATCTAGAAGTGATGACACGAGTCCAAAAGAGATCCACGTCGCTCGTCCCCGATGAGAAACAACACCATTTGCCCGAAGAGGAACGCCATCGAAGAGAACGACACCCCGTGCCCGAGAGCTCACGTGCCGGAAGTCACTAGACACCGTGTCCCCGAGTCATCAACACCATATGTCGGAGTCAACGAGCCTCCGTACACCTCAGAAGAGTCTGGTCCTTAACTTGGGTAGGAGACGTAACCGTCCGTCTAACAATAGGTAACGTGGTGGTCTCTTCAGGTCTTATTCGTCAAAACCCAATATTATAACCTTTTTCAAAAATAAAGAATAACAAGTGAGAATGACAAAAGTAGAAGAGGTAAAATGTATATTCCGTCTGAGTTCTAAGTCTGAGCCTATATAAACTGAGTCTCAGTAGAACTGGAAACCAAACCAAGTTCATACCAGTATAACTTACCAAAAAACCTGTCTCTATTGAAGTTTTAAAAATTTTGTCTTGTGACTGGTTAAGTACAACTACAAATCGTCTTTGGTTGTTTTAAGACATTTAGTTATTTTTTTTTTCATGTGGACTTAAGCTCAGATCCAGATAGTAGGGTTAGTGAGATGAAGAGACTCTGAGTCCCAAGAATAGAGATACAGATTATTATGGATAGACTATAAAACAGGTACTCCTAATATATCCTATTACAGACATTTCATGGCAACATTTATTATCTTACGGTATTTTTATAAGTCTTAACAACTATAATAGTGTTAAGGGGTAAGGTTTTAAACTCGTCTCCTCTGTTATCTCAAATTTCGTGAGAGATGAAACACACTCGGTCAGTTCTCGAGTGGAATTTCTAGTCACACACTAGAAACCATCCTTATTCCTTTAGCATGAACCCTTGTTACAAATTGTTAAACTTCAACTATATGTTCTTGTTTGGTCGTAAAAGGGATTCGTGAATTTCCTAGTCCTGTCTCCAGGTAGAAGTTGTAGGAATTTTTATAGTGGGGTTTCAGAGGACACAAAATAAAAAGTGGGTTACGACAATGACACATGTACGGATCCCCGCAAGGGGGTTTGACACCATGGGTCCTTTCCCGTGACTTAACCCTCAGACTTCTAGCACTAGACTTAAATCAGAGACGGTGAGGACGGACACACGCAACTCCGACACCAGATGGGTCCCCCTACCCCTCCCCGGGGGTCAAAAATAAAATTTTTTTAATATTTTTACATAAAAATAAGTCAAGTCTGTGAGTCAGTACAGGTTGAAAAACACTGGGGTACCTGACGTCGTGTGGTCCGGAGGGACAAGTAGTGGTTGAGGGCATCAAATGAGTTTGAGTACAGGTGACTGAGTCACTACGGTAGGTTGGTAGAGTAAGAGACAGTAGGGGAAGAGGAGGGTGAAAATTAGTAAGGGTCGTAGTCCCAGAAAAGGTTACTCAGTCGAGAAAGACAGTCCACCGGCTTCATGACCTCAAAGTCAAAGTCGGAGTCAGGAAGGTTGCTTATAAGTCCTGACTAGAGGAAGTCCTACCTGACCAACCTAGTAGAACGTCAGGTTCCCTGAGAGTTCTCAGAAGTTTTTGTGTCAAGTTTTCGTAGTTAAGAAACCGTGAGTCGAAAGAAGTGTCAGGTTGAAAGTGTAGGTATGTACCATGACCTTCTTGGTATAGAAACTGATCTGCCTGGAAACAACCGTTTCATTACAGAGGCGAAAAATTATAAGACAGATCCAACCAGTATTGAAAAGAAGGTTCCTCGTTCGTAGAAAATTAAAGTACCGACGTCAGTGGTAGGAGTGAATAATTTGTCCTAATTTACTTACTCTACCGTATAATTTTTTTCGTAGTTTATATAGGTACACTTTTCACTTTCACAATCGACGAGTCAGTACGGGTTGAGAAACACTAAGGTACCTGATATCGGGTGGTCCAAGGAGACAGGTGTCTTAAGAGGTCCGTCTTTATGACCTCACCCAACGGTAAACGATGAGGTCCCCTAGAAGGGTTGGGTCCCCAGTTTAGACCCAGAGGGTGTAACGTTCGTCTAAGAAATGGTAGATTCAGTGGTCCCTTCGGGTTGTAGGTGCATGAGAACCAGATTGGACGATAAGTGAAAATTCGACCCACCACCTCTGGGATCCTTCTTGAATTCTATAAAGACGAAGTAAGACCACATGTACAGTACCTGTTCCTGGGATTACAGACCTAGATATCAAGAGTCTTTGTTTCCTTAATGGTCAAGACACGATTGGTCGAGACTCGACAATTAAGGGAGAATTACGGGTGAGGGTAGGGAACGAATCACTGACAAAACAACTGGATATAAGGTCCTTTGTTCTTTCTATTATGACCACCTCGTGAGTGAGGCACGGTGGGGAACGTAGATCTACGTAACAAAACAAGTTTGGAGTGTTTAGTAGATACTCTTTATAATAGGGGCAAAATGTCTACTCTTTTGTCTTCAAGAGACCCCAATGCACCAAAGTGCGAACAGTACTAATCGTTATCACCGATTGCGACTGTGAATCTATGTAGTCGGTACTGAGAACCCCGAGCAATACATGATGGAGAGTCGGTGAGATCCTGTCCGTGACAGTAATCCGTCCATCCGTGCGGGACCTACAGAGGTCATAATACTCTCTGCGTCTCTCCCACCTGTTAAACGACTTTCAGTGTCGGTCAACACCGTGGCCCTCAGTTTGGGTCTTCGACTTCGAAACTTCTTGTGTAAGACATTCTCAAGCAGAGAGGGTCTTTCAGATATCTTATCACCACAGTCCCACACTTTTCCTGTCTCGACCGACTTTTACCCTTCCGTAGGGTTATGGTTTTGATCCTTTGCGATCCTGTGTTGATCGGTGTAAGAGACGAATCTCTTTGTTTTCGCAAAAACCGTCATATGTCGGGGATCCCCTTTACCGTAGCAGCTTTGTAAGAATGGTAAGGAGCGCGGTGAGAAAGTCCGTTCTGTAGAGAAGTATCGTACGTAAGTGTTACTTTTGGTCATTCTTTAGAGGATCGTCTTTTTATCTAGGACCGATGTGGGAAGTAAACTTTTCAACAAAGACTTATACAACAAGACTCACGAAAGGTCAATTGAGGAATTTTATGGTTGACCACTTCCGTAAGTAGAAACGAAGTACCCCATATTTAGAGGGTGTAGAAATGATCACGGTTTCTGTTTAAATATAACTGAAAACCGAAGTGTTCAAACTGAATCCTCTCTTATAAGTTGAAAATCTGACAACCCTTGTAAAGGACACAAAAGGAGGTTAGGTCCTTACGTCACACTTTGACCTCTGACATTTCCTATTCCTTAAGGTAATAACGGAAAGGTACGGTGGTCGTGACTACTTCTTTCCCGACATAGGAGGGTCTCCTCCACCACATCATATCCAATCCTTGGACCCGTCCCAAGGTCTCCGAGTTTCAATTCGAGACGAGGAACCCTGAAATTGAGGTATCTGGACAAAAAGAAGTTAGACTTGTCAACCTTATGACAGACTTGTATAGCGTAGGAGGTGAGTCAAACCCGAGGGACCACCGAGTCTGCCACTTCGCAGACGGCCGTTACACCCTCTAAACCCAAACCAGGGACCCAGCCCTTCTAGGGGACCTCTTCCTTTACCGTTGGACGAGGTCATGAGAACGGATCTTTTAGGGTACCTCCCTCCTCGGACCATCCGATGTCAGGTACCTCAACGTCTCAGCCTGTACCGACTCACTGCAGTGAAATAAAAAGAAAGATATAGAATACTTTTACTAGGTGTCTGCATGTACTTTACAGAAAGAGACGAAGTCAAGAGGGTGAGTCTTACAATCCTTTGTACAACAAAACTCTTTGTCGAACCGGAACCCTCCTTTAGATACACTGAAACCTGTTCAGAAGTCATAGAAGTAGACGTTTTACTACCCACCTTAGTCTCAGAAGTCAATGGTGAAACTCTGTACACTTCTTAAAGACCAAGCACCCCCTCCAATTCTCCTAATCACTACAAAAAGAAGAAGAAATAACCATTTGGGTGACAAAACGGGGTTCATCTTAGACTTCATTGAATTACAACAAATGCATAGAAATACGAAAACGTATACGAAATACGTAAAGAAATACGAAGAGACCGATTACTTAAGGTTTATATCCTAACATCAGTTATGACTCGTAGATTGTCGAAGTTCAGTTTGTAAACCACGTCTAAGACCGAGAGACTGAAGGTTCAGTACACAACTCTCCCACTGCAGTGGTCACCACCCAGGGAGTCACCCATAATGGTCGAGTACAGTTGTACATCACACACATATATACACATACATACTCACTCTCTGGCTGGGTGGGTGGGACTGGAAATCCAATTCGGTGACTCTAACTCCTCAAAGAACCAATGTTATTTTGGAGCAGGTAGGATTTATGACATATGGGGTGTTCAGAATAAAGTCTCGTATATACACTCAAAGGTCAACTATTGTAAAACCCTCTATTCGTACTTGTGCTGACTCACTGACTGTGTCGGTGCGACACAGATCGAGAAGGAAACTTGTACGACACGATTCAGTGAAATCCGCACAGGTCGAGAAACGTCACGATACCTGACCCGGACGGGATGAGGAGACAGACACCCCAACAAGTCCAATCTTATGACCTCACCCAACGGTGCGGGAAGAGGTCCCCTAGAAGGGTAGGGGTCTTGACTTGGGTCGAGAGGATGTAACATCCACCTAAGAAATGACAGACTCCGTGGTCCCTTCGGGCGGGAAACGTATTATATCAGATTAGACGTGTCGTCAGACCGTTTCTACTCATGGTAATGACAAAGACAGAAGTCAACCACTCTCACCCGAAGTCACTCACATTCACTGATCGGGGGTTTTGATGTTTTGACAATTCGACTAGGGTCGTAACTTAGGTAGACTGGAGTCTCTAGAAATTAAATTGTCTGTTCCATGACTCTCTGGTTTTTCTTTCAACGAGTCAACATATGCTGAGAAACACTCGGGTTCCTGATATGTCAGGTACCTTAAGAGCTCCGGTTTTATGACCTCACCCATCGGAAAGGGAAGAGATCCCCCCAGAAGGGTTGGGTTCCCAGCTTGGGTCCAGAGGGTGTAACGTCCGTCTAAGAAATGGTCGACTCGGTGGTCCCTTCGGGTTCTTGTGACCTCACCCATCGGATAGGGAAGAGGTCACCTAGAAGGGTTGGGTCCTTAGCTTGGTCCCAGACGACATGACGTCCGCCTAAGAAATGGTTGACTCGATACTCCCTTTGGGCTCCCTGGTTTTTGAGTTTGTGTTAAATCTGGAAGAAGTTTAACGAGACTCAAATCATCTCTAGATATTTTTATCGTACAAAAATTATGTCACACTGTCAATATTATACTTGTTACTGTAATACAAGTTTATTGATTCCCCTTTCTCTCTCTTAGAAAATTGAGGTGAACTTACTCCGTCTTTTCGGAGAGGGTTCCCTCCATTGAAGACTAAACCCAAAATTTTCTACTTTTCGTAAATGGACCGTCACCCTATACCCTCTCCCTTTCCGTAAGGTCCGTGCACACGCACGGGTCAGCACAGACTGACACATTGGGGTACCTGATATCCGGTGGTCCGAGGAGATAGGTCTCTTAAAAGGTCCGTTCTCATAATCTCACCCAACGATAAAGGATGAGGTCCCCTAGAAGGTTGGGTAACTAACTTGGGTGTAGAGGACGCAACCGTCCACCTAAGAGCTGGTGACCCTTCGGGATAAGGTCCGTACCCCTTATCGTATATACTTCCTTACCTCCGTCTTTTCACCGTATAAACCCTTGTCTCTCTGTACTCCGTTTCCTTTTCTACCCCTAAACACACGGAGACAACTTCTGACGTAGGAGGCGTGTCGTGACCTATTTATGACCCACTTCTCATCCCACCCCCACCCGCCGTCCTTCTTATTTCGTCCACGACTTAATTGACTCAGGAAGAGGGGAAGGAGTTCCACGAATACCGGGTCACCCATACACCGATCTCTTGACGAACAAAGTTCCGAAGTCTCTTAGTAGTATTACTCGGGACAAAATTCGGTAAGGGGAAAAATGGGGTAGAGGCGGGGGGTGGTACTCCAAATTAGTGGACAAGTAATAGATCAAAACTCATAGGTGGTACACCGTCCACGACACAACTTGTGACCTTAGGGTTCGATTAACGAAGAAGAGAAACCATTCGGGTAAGGTTCCCGACTGACGAGAGAGATACACCTTTTCGGAAAACACAGTCTAGATACCGTAAATATATATAAATTACAGAATTTAGACACAACGTAACGTAAATAAAAAACGAAATAAGTTTCACAGGAATATTAAGTAAAATATACTATAAATATTCTTGAAGTGTCCCATCTATCCTATTTATCTTAATAAATATAAAATTCGTAGTGGGTTTTTCCTACACTAAAATATAGAAATTAACCAGTTATTCATATCACTTATTTATTGAATAAGTTATATTCAATAACTTATTATTAACTTAATAATAATATATTAATATAAGTTATTGTATGAATAAGTTATATATACATATATGAGTATGTTATTCATATAACTTATTGAAGGAGTTCGGTACTATTCATGAACACTCTTTCAAAGATATATCAAATTATTCTAATACTAATTGTTTCAAGTACATACGTATAAGGGAATCAGTTATATTTAAATAATTGACGAATGACCCACTAGTCGTAGTTTACAATCTTAGTCCCTACAGATTGGGAATGTTGTCTGAAAGTTTTAGTTCCCAGAGTAAGACATCTACTTGTTTAACTTTGAGACTCTTTAATTCCCTGAAGAGTTTTTAGTGTCTCACTGTATAAGTTAGGACCCGACTAAGTCTATAATAAAAAGATAAGTCAAACTGAAGTTGTTCAGTTTTCGAGTGTGTAAGAAGTATTCCTGGGTCCCATAATGTGGAATTTTTAGTCGATCTGGAGAAGATAAATAGTATAAAGAAGAGAACTTCAACTCGTTAACAGTTACTAATAAAAAACAAACGGTCGCAGTAAACAATAATTTTGGAATAATACAAGAGAACAGTTATTAGGTTTCTTTTTAGAGTCAATTATAAGGTAATTCACGATGTAAGGGTAGTAAGACGGAACGTCAATAAGACGGAGAGTTCTGGCATAGGGACTCGATTCACTGTCAGACTTAGTACTCTAGTCATGTTCCGGTAGAGGTAGATCAACGGACCAGTAAAAAAAGGAACGGTTCACCGCGATCACTATTTCTTGGACGGACGGTTACGTTCTCTGAACTCTTTACGTCTAAGGTAGGGACCCAGCCCTTCTAGGGGACCTCCTCCCGCACCGTTGTGTGAGGTCATAAGAGGTCACGGATCTTTTAGGGTGCCTACCTGTCTCTTCGGACCGTCCGATGTCAGGCACCTCAACGTCTCTCTACCTGTCCTGACTCGTGTGTGAATGAATGACCTCTTTGGAAGTCCTGTCTCACGTTTACACCTGACTCGTATTCTTTTCGGTTTGTTACAAACTTCCCACTCAGGACACAACAAGTAACAAGACTTAATCAAAGCGACTGACCCGACCTCGTGTCCACTTCTTAACACTCCCTATTCCTCTAACCTCTTAGGACACCTGTCTCGTCGGACCTCCCGACACCAGGTATCCCAACGTTTCTCAACCTATGTTGACTTCACTGAATCGTGTGTGTGTGTACCTCTGAAGTGTCTTACTCCTCTTGATCTTGACTCCCCATTTTAGGTACCTGTGAAGTCCAGTCACTTACGTCTTCTTCTCCTTCCAGTTTTACCTTCGTGACCTTTAATCTTATGGTGGATAGTCTTTATTACGTTAAACAGTAGACTTTGGTCGTCCGGCTAATTAAGACATGTATAAAGAATTCGTACACGGAAAACGGTGTCTGTAAGTACAGTAGCATTTTTAGTGTAGTTATTAGTATCAGCAGTTGTAGCCACAGGAGAAGGAGGAAGAGTAGTAGTAGTAGTAGTAAGAGAAATGAGTGTGGTGTTGGGAAGAGTAGTGTTATAGTAATGACTTCCGGAGGAAACGCAGTCCGGGACCCGGTCAGAACTACAGGTACCGTCAAGATACTACACATAGAAGTTGAATGAGTAGATCTTTATCCCTTGTCTCTTGACTCTATCGAGACAGTTTCACTGTCTCGGTATTAAGTATCTCTACCCCAAAATTCAATTCTGAGAGGTGGGGTTCCGGGTACACGAATAGTGATAACGACGTGAATTCCATCGAGAATCAGATCCTTCCTTTCCCCTTTACATCTTCTGCCATTAACATTATTTGTGACGTTGACTCTCTTCATGTCCCAAAGAACCTCGTCTCTCCTCACTCGTGAGAGTGACGTATGAACAATCTTCCGAAGGAGGGGCTCAACGTTCGTTAGACTCAGTTCGTTATGTATGTAAGGTCTGTTCTTTTCCCCTCTTCTCTTAAGGTCCGTCTCCTACTTTACACACGTTTTCGTTCCTACGGAAGTAAGAAAGTTGTTTATAAATCACGGAAGAGACGAAGTCCATGACAATCCTTTGGGTTCCCACTTAAATTTTTCTCTCTTTACATAGGTCACGTTACCTCTTCTATTCAGACCTTCGAAGTTCCTGTCATTTTTAAATGTCCTCTTTTACTCTTCTTTTGTTCGGTAACTATTATAGGACATAATACTACGGGTGTTGTGATGGATCATGTATTACCCGTGAACTGATCACTTACTGCCTTACTAGAGACAACTGGAAATGGCGTTAGGTCAACGAATATTATTCAGGGTACTCCTGTCTCTTGTAAACAAGTGGTGCTAGTGGTGAACATAGACATCACCTCGGTGGTTCAACGTGTAGAGGTCCCCTGAGACAGGTGTCCCACCGGAAACACTTACCAGACCCACTAGTATTACACTGTCTATGGAGACCCTCACACTTCGAACCGTCGGACCCAAGTGAAGACGAGGTCCCCTAAGTATTAATAACTAACTTAATCGATTGTTTACTTTTTCCGTCCGAGTTGTCTCTAATCACAAGAAGTCGGAGAATCAGCACATCTTCCGTAATCAATTGAGAGTACGACATTTAGTCGTACAGAATAAAGTGCCCACCCCTTCTCTATGTCTTTCGGACAGAGATTTCTGTGTAAATCCCTCACATTCTCGGTTTTCTCCTTGGGTCCGAAGGGAATCAGTCACAAAAAGATGATGTCGCACGTCAAAGAGACATTTAGGTAGTCAAGTACCGAAGGAGGTTCCTACGGGGAAAGAGCCTTTATCCACCCAATGTCTCTCGTAGGAACCGGCGGAGGGTTCCATTTCCTTGAACCCTCGATACAGTCCCTAGTCTCACATTGATTGACGACGACATTTGGAGAGTGTTCTCCGACACTGAAGTGATCGAGAAACTCATTTCTGCTAGGACTCCAAATTACTCGTCTAATCATCTTATGTATAAATCTTTCGTATTTCTGACGACTCGTAGTCAAACCTACTTCTTTAAGACGGGGTCTACTTACCGGAACGTATATGAGAAGTCAACGTAAATAGAATTGACAAAAGTCTGTTCTTAACTCCGACGTCATCATACGATCTTTCTTGATCTCTGACTCGAGACTTCCAGATTTAATCAGAAAGTAATTAGAAACTAGATTAACCGGGGAGGTCAAATCAAAGAAGTAGACATTTTACTTCAATTGGTAAAGAGGTGACGTCATAACACCCTTTGATTTGTTTTATTACATTCTTCTCCCAGATTGGGTTACATCACCTCACTTTTCTTGAATTCAAAACCTTAGTCTGAACTAAAAATTTAGGTTTAAATAGAGAATTATTACTACGTTTGAAGTTGTTGTAGTCATTATCACTATCGTTAGTACTGTTATCGATCGTAAATATCTTTTGTACGATCCGTGGTCCGTGACACTATTGGAGAATTGTTCCTACCAGATTTAATTATCCGTTGTTATTTCATTCGAGATAATAAAAGAGGTAAAATAACTACTCTTGAGTCCACTATTTCAACCTGTACCGGAGTGACTCTCATTTTCCCGTGTTAGGTTTTGTCTAATGGACTACGATTTCAGGTGTTACACCGAAAAATAACTTCATGTGAACTAAATGTTATTTATAATGTAATCGAAGTCCATATACCGTATCACTAAGAAAAGGTAATATCCAATAATATTCTACAACCCATATTAATAGACACAATATGTCATTTAGGAACAACGAATATATAAAATAAACGTCATCAAATATAGATAATTAAGGTGTGAGGATTAAATGGGCAGTCGGGAGGGAAAGGGGAAACCATTGGTATAAAAGATACAGACACCCAAATACGAAACACAAACTTAAGTAGACATAATCAAAAATCTGAGATGTATATTCACTCAAGTCAAGTCATCTAGTCAGTACAGGCTGAGAAACGCAGGGGTACCTGACGTCGTGTGGTCCGAAGGGACAGGTAGTGGTTGAAGGTCTCGGACGATTTTGAGTAGTCCAGTCACTACGGTAGGTCGGTAGAGTAGGAGACAGCAGGGGAAGGGGAGGACGGGAGTTAGGGAGGGTCGTAGTCTCAAAAAAGGTTACTCAGTTGAGAAGCGTACTCCACCGGTTTTATAACCTCAAAGTCGGACTTGTAGTCAGGAAGGTTACTTATAAGTCCTAAATAAAGGAAATCCTAACTGACCAAACGAGAGGAACGACAGGTTTCCTGAGAGTTTCTCAGAAGAGATTACGATGTCAAGTTTTCGTAAATAAGAAACCGTGAGACGGAAGAAATACCAGGTTACGAGTGTAGGTATGTACTGATGACCTTTTTGGTATCGAAACTGATACCTGGTATACCTGGAAAAAGTCGTTCCATTACAGAGACGAAAAATTATACGACAGATCCAACAAGTATCGAAAAGAGGGTTCCTCGTTTGTAGAAAATTAAAGTACTGACGTCAGTGGTAGACGTCACTAAAACCTCGGGGGGGTTTTATTTCAGGTAGTGACAAAGGTGACAAAGAGTAGATAAACGGTACTTCACTATCCTGGTCTACGTTACTTGAATCAAAAAACTTACAACTCCAAATTCGGTTAAAAAAGTGAGAGGAGAAAGTGAAAGTAGTTCTCCGAGAAATCAAGACGCATGGACTCCAATAACTATAAAGAGGGGTGTTAGAACTAAGGTCGAACATGAAGTAGGTCGGATCGTAAAACGTACTATATGAGACGTATATTTAATTTATTCGTTCCACTGTTATATGTTGGGGTTGCAAGAGGAAAGGGTTAAAACTTGGTCAGGCAACAAGGTACAGACCAGGATTGACGATGAAGAACTGGACTTATCTCCAAAGTGTCCTCCGTCCATTCCACCAGACCATAAGGGTAGAGAAATTCTTAAAAGGTCAAAGAACACTAGGTACTTCAGTTTCCGAAATCGTATCAGTTCTTTCGTCTTCATCTACGAAAAGACCTTAAGAGAACGAAAAAGGTACTGGGTTGTCTACAACCGTTAAAGCAGAGACCAAGGAGACGGAAAAGATTTAGGTCGAACTTGTAGACCTTCAAGAGTCAGTGTATGACAACTTCGAACAGAACCTCTTAAAACTCGTAATGAAGTGATCGTACACTCTACTCATGTTAACACACCATCAAACTTGTAAGAAACCGTAACGGGAAGAAACCCTGACTTAACTTTTGACTGAATATTCACTATAGCATATGATAACAAGAGACAGACGGAATGAAATGAATCTTTCTAGTAGAGATCCAGGTCGGAAGAGGTCCTCTAGAAGGGCTGGGTCCCTAACTTGGGTCCAGAGGACGTGACATCCGTCTGCGAAATGACAGACTTGGTGACCCCTTCAGGATCCGGGTAGGTACAACGACGTTTACTGTTATAGAGTAAGAAAAATACCGACTCATTATAAGGTAACATGTATGTATAGAAGAATTCGGTTAACATACAACTACCGGTGAATCTCTAACAAAGGTACAGAACTGATGATACTTATCACGACAATAATTTTAACCCCACGTGTATGTAAAAGTTTAAACTCAAAAGTAGACAAGCCTATATACGGGTCCTCACCCTAACGTCCTAGTATACCTTTGAGTAAAGAGTTCCTTGGAGGTATGACAAGAGACATCACCGACGTACTTAAATGTAAGGGTTCTTGTTACACTCTCCCAAGGGAAAAGAAGTGTGGAAGAAGTCACAAAAGATAAACACCTGAAAAACTACTACCGGTAAAATGGACCATACTCCACTATGAAGTGACACCAAACTAAACGTAGAGAGATTATGAATCACTAGTGTCGTACCAAAAATTAGAGATTTGACAAGAGAGAGAGGTTTGGAATCGAAAGAAAAGGTATTTTACCCCTATCATTGTGGACGGGTCGGACCAATCATCTTCCACTATAGACCTTTCGTGGACAACGTCCCCAGGTTCATCGAATTGTACACCATACCACTACCCCGGTACCATCTCCCCTAACCACTATGGATACTCCTAATAACCACGACGTCTAGAAGGTCCACTGCAGATACCGACAATAACCTCTCTCTTCTACGACGTATCTGTCTTTTGGTCTATCCTCGACGACAGAGAAGAAATTTTTTGTTTTGTTTTAGTGACTTGTGGACATTTTGACGAGGGACGTGGCGGGGGGAAGGTAACGTATATCTTACGACAGAAACTAAAGAAAATGATAAAGAAACACGTCGACCCTGAGATTATACTTTTCGTTTGGATCCTTGATTTTTACCGACGTATCCGATTCCTCAAATGTAGTGTACGACATCCCGCTTTCGAATATTTCACTGAGTTTCTTCAATAAGTCGGGAAGAGAAAAGTCACAAGTCATTTAACGAGGAATTCATTTTGGTAGTGTTGGGTTTCCTGTGACTTACTGACAAGACGGACCCCGTACTCTCCCGTCGTGTCTCTCGTCCGCCACGAGAGTTTATTCCTGGGAGACACCAGCTAAAAAGGTTGGACGGCCGTCAGTCAAAGATCCCTTGAAAGGGACAAGAACGGGGTTCAAAGTCACTGTTTGTTCGTACTTCTCACATTACTCCTCCGGCATTACCTCATCAAGTTCCTGACCAGACGACCGTCCCAGTATTTAAAACTGAAGTCCGAGAATAGGGGTCTGATAATTGAGTCAGTATTCAATCGGGAAGACGACCCTTGGCGTAAAATTTAATCCGTAAACTCCTGTATACTGGGTTCAATAGGGAACTCTGGGAGTGGGGGTGGTGTTTTACGGTAATTGTTCGTTGTAAAACCATAGAATTTCGTTAAAGATCGGGTAACGGGACAAAGACAAAACAAAATCCAACATAAAAAAAAAAAGGACTAAAGGATTTTCCGTAGTATTGGAATGACCAAACTTTACTTATCGGGAGAGGCAAAAGAAGTAAGACTCCCAAAGACATGACGACATGGAACTTACTTCCATACATTGAACGTTTTAACTAGAGATTGAGTGATAAACGGACATATCGGACACTGCCATAAATCTTCGTATTTTACGTTTTCATATAACTATTCAAACAAAAATTACCGATAGTCCCGGACAGTCCTACGTCGGAGTCGGGGTAAAGAATGAGGAGAAACGGAGTGCAAAGTCGGTGCGCGGGGTGAAACCTTTGGGTGTGTACGGTCTGAGAGAGTACGTAGTACGCACGTATGGACGAGTCAATGAAGTCAGCACAGACTGAGAAACGCTAGGAGTCCTGACATCGGGAGGTTCGAGGAGACAGGTACCTTAAAGGGTCCGTTCTTATGACCTCACACAATGGTACGGGAGGAGATCCCAAAGAAGGGTTGGGTCTATAGATTGAACACAGAGGATGTAACGTCCGTCTAAGAAATGACGATCGGGTGGTCCTTTTTCGGGAAGAGTACGGAGTCCAGAATATTTACACAGGAGATGGATCTTACGGGGGGTGGGAAGACTGTCAGTGTGAGGACAAACAAGAAATGTAGACAAAGAGATCCTTTCTGAAACATGAGTAGTTTGGACCAAACCAATAGGGAGACAGACGGGGTCATGACGGACCAGTGTCACTAGTAACCCACGACAATAGTAACAAATGGACAGACAGAAAAGGTATTCTGACACTTGTAGTACTTCCGTTCAGGACACAGACAGAATGAGTAAATACAATTGGTAACATCTTTACGTTGTTCATTACGGTTTACTTAAACCCTTTTCTGTTTATTGTCGGACAGTGTCTCTTTTCCGTACGATATCGTGACTCAAGTAAACTTTTGTAGTGTTCCAAATTGAGAAATGTCATCTATTCCGTACCCCTGTTTACAGATAGTTGTCTACTTACTTATTTCTTATACACATATACTTGTGTGTGTGTGTCTCCTTATAATGAGTCAGTATTTTTTCCTGATTCCTTAAGATAAACGTCATTGTGTCTACCTAGATTTCTAATAGTGCGATTCATCCCATTCGGTGTGTTTCTGTCAATAATATCCAATAGTGAATATACACCCTTAGATTTGATATTGTATCTACTTGTATAGACGTTTTGTCTTTGTCTCAGAGTCTATGTCTCTCGTCTGAAACCAACGGGTCTCGTCTCACCTCTCCCTTCTTAACTCTCAAACCCTAATCGTCTATGTTCGACAATATATATCCTACCTACTTGTTGTTCCAGGACGACATATTGGGTCCCTTGACATAAGTTATAGGATACTATTTGATATTACCTTTTCTGACTTATGTGTATGTATGTATATATATATGTATATGTATATATATATACATATATATCCGAAGGGACCACCGAGTTTGTCATTTCTTGTCCTCTGGACCGAGACTAGGGACCCAGTCCTTCTAGGGGGCGTCTTCCCTTACCGATGACTAAGATCATAAGAACGGTCCTCTTAAGGTAGATGTCTCCTCGGACCACCCAATGTCAGGTACTCCAGTGTTTCTCAACCTGTACTGACTCAATGATTGTGAAAATGAAAGTACATATACATATTTGACTTAGTGAAACGACTTGTCGTCTTTAAAAAATTATCCCATAACTCAAAAATTCTTTAACTTCCTATCAAAGAAATGTTACAACACAACAGAGACGACATGTTGTCGTACTTAGTCGATATTCGTATGTATATAAACTAGGGAGAACCCGGAAGAAGGGTGGGGGATGGGGGTAGGACCGAGATATCCAGTAGTGCCTCGTGGTTCGACTCAAGGGACACGATACGTCGACAAACGACAATCGATCGATAAAACTCGACCTGTACCTTGTTGTCTGACCAAGGTTTATCGTTTTCCTCATGTAGTTCCGACATAAAACAGTGGGACGAATAAATTGAATATACGTCTCATGTAGTACTCTTTGCGACCCGACCTTCTTCGTGTTTAGTTCTAACGACCCTCTTTATAGTTAGTGGAGTCTATACGTCTACTGTGGTGGGAATACCGTCTCCCACTTCTCCTTGATTTTTCGGAGAACTACTTTCACTCTCTCCTCTCACTTTTTTAACCGAATTTCGAGTTGTAAGTCTTTTGCTTCTAGTACCGTAGACCAGGGTAGTGAAGTACTGTTTATCTACCCCTTTGTCACCTTTATCACAGTCTGAAATAAAACCCCCCGAGGTTTTAGTGACGTTTGCCACTAACTTCGGTACTTTAATTTTCTGTGAATGAGGAACTTTCCTTTCAATACTGGTTGGATCTATCGTATAAGTTTTCGTCTCTGTAATGAAACGTTGTTTCCAGGCAGATCAGTTCCGACACCAAAAAGGTCACCAGCACATACATACGCTCTCAACCTGACACTTCTTTCGACTCGTAGCTTCTTACCTACGAAAACTTGACACCACAACCTCTTCTGAGAACTCTCAGGGAACCTGACGTTCCTCTAGGTTGGTCAGGTAAGATTTCCTCTAGTCGGGACCTACAAGAAACCTTCCTTACTACGATTTCGACTTTGAGGTCATGAAACCGGTGGACTACGTTTCTCAACTAATTAACCTTTTCTGACTACGACCCTCCCTAATCCCCGTCCTCCTCTCCCCCTGCTGTCTTCGACTTTACCGACCTACCGTAGTGACTGAGCTATCTGAACTCAAACTCACTTGAGACCCTCTACCACTACCTGTCCCTCCGAACCACACGATGTTAAGTACCCCAGTGTTTCTCAGCCTGTACTGACTCGCTGACTTGACGACTTAACTACAGTCACGACCACAGAGTCAAACAGGGCGGGAGAGGAAGGGGAGGACACAGGCGTCCGGACAAGACACGTAGACCTGGATATAAGGACAGGACCTTTATCCAAGTAGCACCTGACGTCTTTAATTGTGTAACATCTAGTCGGTGTCAAGTTATGTTAATTTTTATTATCATTACTTTACAGTATCCGAAATAACAGACCTGACCCAACACGGTAACCGATTCCATGGGTAATCGATACACTGGACTCGTCCGATGTCTTCTGACACTAAGAACTCAAAAAGGAGTAAAAGTCCTCGTGCCGAGTCTCGGGTACTATTCCTAATTTTATTGACTCTCCTTATGTACACACGTGGTACGGACTTTCTCATTATTGTATTATTCCTAAGTCATGTAGAAAGTATAGGAAAATAGACCTAAATGATTGAAAGGGAGTCAAAGGAGGTAGGCATTTATGTAGATTTATGTAAGATTAGTCGAGTCAAGTTAAATTTTATTTTGCATAACAGGTAGATGTAAGTCACACGGGTTCGTATCACGTCGTTCTTACTCATCTTTTCTTATGTACGTCAGACCAGATACTGGAACTCCTGGAGTGTCACACTTACCCTACATTCATTTCGTCTGCATTTATATCTTCAAAAAAAAATTCATTAAGGTTTTAACACATAAGGAAGAACTTCAACAAAATCATTTATCGGAAGACTAAGTGTTCATTTTATAGACACTAAAATAATGAGGCAAAAATCTTGGAAAATCTTTGAGAATTATTTTAATTTACCCTTTTACCGTATTCGGTTTACACGACGTCTTATACCTCGTCCATGTGATCCCGAAAGGACCTCCGAGTCACCATTTCTTGGGTAGACGATTATGTCCTCTATACCCAAACTAGGGACCAAGCCCTTCTAGGGGATCTCTTCCTTTACTGTTCGGTGAGGTCCTAAGAACGGACCTTTTGGGGTACCTGTCTCTTCAGACTATCCGAGGTCAGGTACCCCAGAGTTTCTTAGTTTGTACTGAACCGTTGACTTGTTGTTGTTGTTAAAGATCGGATTGGATTCTTGACCTTCCTCGAAAACCCTATCTAACTATTGAACCGATTTATAGTTTTCTACTTATTGAAATCGGTCTACTTATACATAAATCTTCCGTAAGGTTCGTCTCCCTTGTCGTACTTATTCACGTGTCCCGTTCAATTCTAAACGACCGTTCACTTTCTTTCAGTTTAGCGAGTCAGCACAGGCTGAGAAACGTTGGGACATCAGACATCGGGTGGTCCGAGGAGGCAGGTACCCTAAGAGGTCCGTTCTCACGACCTCACCCAACGGTAAAGGAAGAGGTCCCCTAGAAGGGCTGGGTCCCTAACTTCGGTCTAGAGGGAGCAACATCCGGTTGGGAAATATCAGACTCGGTGGTCCCTCCAAGTTTTTTAAACGACCTCCCCAATCTATTTCTGTCCTTCATCCTTTACTTCGACCATTGTCTCCGTCCTTTTCTTGTCTCCCAGCATACACCTACCGATTCCTTCCAGACTAAATAGTACTTCTGTCACCCCTTGGTAATTTCCTAAATCGTCCCTCTCTATATTAGTCTTAACGTAAAATCTACGTAGTAATCGCACCTGAACTAAATATTCAGAGATTCTTTCTGAAAATTTTCTCGTAGGGGACATCCAGTAATGGGGACTTTTGGATAAATAAAAAAAGTAAGTCATCAGTAAACCATTCATGAATGACTCATGAATGATCCTTATTTCGTATTACGAAATAAGGACACCCGAGATATCTCCATGTATACCAAAAGATGGACGACGCCTCAAGTGTCCGAAAACCCCTTCTACTCCGTAGATGAACTCATTAACACATCACCTGTACCTTACATCATTCTCCGTACTCTGGTTTTCTCTATACGTCCATTTTAACATATCTATACAAAGGGTCAGACAAGGAACCTGGTCTATATCCGAAGTATTATACGGGGAACACTATTAAGTATTATATACCCGAGAGGTCTTTGACAAAAAAACCCCATCCAAATCCTAAGGGGTCTTGTAAGGTCACGTGACGTTCTAAACTCTTGGTAACGGTCTTCCCTAGACTATTTCCTCACCCCCGGTCCCTATTCCCACAGTACCGTGGCCTTCGTAAACTCGACACAGTCTCTTGTTCCTCTACACTCAAACTAGGACCTAACCCTTCTAGGGGACCTCCTCCTTTGCCGTTGGGTGAGGTCGTAAGAATAGACCTCTTAGGGTACCTGTCTCCTCGGACCACCCGATACCAGGTATCCAGAGTTTTTCAACCCGTGCTGACTCTCTCGAATAGGAAAGGATCTCTCTACTCATCTTAAACCTGTCATCTACAGACCGTTCCGGTAAGGTTCACCGTCTACTTCGTGTCCAATACCACCCTAAGTCCTTTTCTTTCGTGGACAACCCTCTTGGGGTTCTCAAGACGTGTTGATATTGTATTTTCTTCATACTACCAACAAAACCTGGTCTAATTCCTCCGTTTCCTCAATTATGAAATTAACGATCCATTAATATTTTATAATGATTAAAAAGTTTTTACCTTTCCGTATTGGTCTTGATATAAAATCTAGAGAGTCCAGTGACTTTTTTACAGATTTCTCCGGTCTAGTGGACAATCTTTCACTAACGTTTTTAAATTCATCTATTTCTACTGGTCGATCTGTTCCCCATTAACCACCGAGTCATAAGAACGGACCTCTTAGGGACACTTGTCTCCTCGGACCGTCAGATGTCAGGTACCCCAGCTTTTCACAACCTGTCCTGGCTCACTGATTCGTCGGCGTCGTTCATCTACTATTGGTTGATCTGTTCCCTATTAATATCATTGTCGACGGTAAGTGATACGAATCCTGTTAACAACACACGAAAAGAAGACGAAATTCGGAACTTTTTGGGAGTCTTTACTTATCCTTGGTCAGGTACTAAAGAATTGGTATTAAGGTTTTAGGTTATTTGTAATTTTTTGGTCACAAAAAAAAAAAAAATTTGGGAAAACCACAGTCTTTGGATGGACTTGGTTGTGTTCGGTAAAATGTGAGAAATAAAAACGATATAATCTACTTGTAATTATACAGAATGGTGTCTTTATCATGGTACAAACTAGTATCGGACGACGGAGTCTGGTGTACATATCTTAAACATTGTATTTTGGAAAGATTTTAACGTTTAAAAGACCTAAGGTTTCATGTAGACCCGGTTCCCAAAACAACATCTCCCTAACATCTGGTTTAATCATAACAAAACATTTCCACCTTTGAGTTAGACTTTCTTGGGTTCATTAAAAGGTTCCTTTCTCATTCTTTCCCCGGACTTGAGGATATTTCCCCTTCCGTGTCTACCTTCCCGGAAACGTCTCCGCCTCGATTGGATGTTCTAAGGTACAACTTGTGTTTCCTCTAGTAATAAACACAACCACGGTTTCATGTTAGCCCTAAGACCTTACTTCCCAGTTTACCGAGACATTAATCACTACCAACTCGTCTGTCCGAGAGTACTTCTCTTCCTGTATCCGTCTATTTCTGTCCTTTTGTCGTTCCCCTAACCTATAATTTAGGTGGTTTTCCGAGAGACGTCGTTGTATAGAGAGAGAGAATAACAGGTAGTTTGCGTTGAATTTAACGAATGCAGAAACTCACCTTTGAAACGTCGTGATTCACTCTCCCCGAAGTCCCTGTGTACTACTGAAAGAGAACGGTGAACTGGACGAGATAGATGAGCGAACTTTTAAGCCACACGAGTGTACGGAGGGCGGAGACGGACACGCCAAAGAAATCGGAACTTACAGAGGTCTCGGGGTGAAGAGAGGTTACTTGTGGGTGAATATGGGAAGTTAGATTGGAGGAACCCTTCCTGAGGAACTTGTCTGGTCAGGTTTGATTAAAAAATGAAGGGACATAAAAGAACTTAGGGTATGCATCTGAAACAATCCAATAACAAATCATTCACAGAAGTGATAGGTTCCTGACTTACAAAACTTAACCAGACAAATTGATCGGATCGATAGTCGTCTTCTATGTCACTACCTTACTGTACCAGAAACGGGACCCTTTTCTATCTTAAATCACCCTCTCTGTCTGGTCATTCGTTAATACTATTCGACCTCACACTATTCGTGACTCTGCCTGCAGTCGTCGTAAACCGAACGTTGACCCTCTCCTGTCCTTCAAACCCTTTTGTCACGGTGTTTACTTTGGACTTACGTATCCCCAATGGATGACACAGAGAAAGGACTAACATCAGAAATCTCTGAAAGGCCATGGATGACTTATTTTAGGATTTAGGAATTGAGGTTCAAAAACGTACATGAGTGAGATTATCTCTTAAGGTCAAAAATATGTGACGTTCCATCCTCGATGGGACCCATTGAGATCCATTTCTATTTCTCATCTTTCTCTCAAATTGAACCCTTAAGATCCGTGTTCATTACACTTTACCCTCCCTCCATTCTCTCTATTGTATGAGGTCTCACTAATATCACGGGTACGTACTCTAGATTAAACCCGTATACCCCCTTTACTTCTGTCGTCCTTTCTCATCTGTCCCTTCTTTATAACCCCGGACTCCTAATTACACGACCTCAGTTTCTTAACGACCTCAACTCCATGGTCTTATCCGTTCACCGACTTTATCCTCCACTACTACGTTCTTATCTTATGAACTTTAACTACACAATCTCTACCGGGTCAATAACCATTTCTGCTTACTTCTGAGTCCACATAGGAACCTTTGGTCACCGACTCCAACCCACCTCCTGTTCCAGTAGTCGTTACTTAGATCCCACAACTTTCCTAATAGACATACCTAAGATTTAAACGAACAACTGTACCGACAGCGTCCCTTCTCTCTCCTCATTCGGTCGACGATTTTAGAAGTCATTTCTTCTCCTTACCGGTCTCGTAATATCTGCTGAAGGCATTCTTCGTCACCCAAATCAAACCATGGGACAATCTACCTCAACCATAGAGATTACTTCTTCTTACTAGACCTTCGTCGTCACTTCTCGATTCTCTTGTAAATGGGTGGAGGACCAGGTCCTCTTTTCCCACCGTTTTTTGGTGTGAGGAGGAGGGTGTGAACCCTCCCGCAGTCCCCTTTGACACACAGGTTCCCTCTGCCGTCAAACTCAATCTCTCTTCTCCGTCTGTCGTCCAAGTATTTACTCTAACTCTTGGACTCCTTAAAAGGATTGATGACTAACGTTACAGAGGTCTAACAAATTACTTTCCTAACCCCTCCACTCCCTTCCCACTCTTTACCCTATGTTGACCCCTGTAATAATTATATTTCCAGACACCCTCTATTCAGGGACACAATTACCTGATCGAACAGAAAGACTATTACTGGTTCCATTTACCCCTATATTCGGTACTACCGGACAACAAAATCCTCCTCGACTCAGTAACCGATTGATAACGGGCGATGTCGAAAGTCCCACTGCGTACCACCACTTCCTTCGTCTCGTCAGAATAATCCTACGGTATCCTAAGACACCTGACGAAAATTTCCGTTGTCACCCGTCACAGTACCGACTTCCTCCTCTCCAAAATGTCCATCGGACCCCCTCGAGATCTACGGAGGAAAAATTGTACGTCGTATACCCCAACGTTGGTCTCCTCCCCGTCAGAATGGTTTGCATGGTCGGACCCCATCTGTGAATGGTCCGAAACAAGGGTGAACTGACTTTCGAATGTTATCGGGGTGTAGTGTCCGTAATAATCGGGGTAAAATGTCTACGACTCTCTAAATCACCGAATGAGTTCTAGTGTGTAGATCGTCTCGACCCGAAGAACGGATATAAATTGGACTTCCTACTTTTCATGACTGTAATGGATAACCTATTACTCTCTCCCAAACACGTCAATAACCAAGAATATGGAAATACTACCTTCAAATTTTTAAAAAAATAAAAAATTAACTTACTTTTAACGAAATGTTACAACACAACCAAAGACAACATGTTGTTGTACTTAGTCGAGATTTATATGTATATAGGGAGAAGGAGAACTTGGAGAGGCGGGAGGGGTGTAGGGTAGGGAAATCCAGTAGTGTCTCGTGGTTTGACCCGAGGGACACAACAATCGTTGAAGAGTGATCGATAGATAAACTGACCTCTTAGGGTTCCTACCCCCTCGGACCACCCGACGTCAAATACCCCAGCGTGTCTCAGCCTGTTTTGACTTCGCTGAATCGTCGTCGTCGTCGTCGTCACCCGTATATGGGACTCTTCTGACATTAACTTTTTCTGTGTACATGGGGTTACAGGTATCGTCGTGATAAATGTTATCAAACCTACACCTTCGTTGAATCTACAGGTAACCGATACTACCTTCAAAAATTGGAAAGATATGGTCTGGTGGACTGGATGGATATACGTCCAGTCCTTCGTTGTCAATCTTGACCTGTACCTTGTTATCTGACCATGGTTTATCCTTTTCCTCATACAGTTCCGACATATAACAGTGGGACGAATAAATTGCAGATACGTCTCATGTAGTACTCTTTGCAACCCGACCTTCTTCGTGTCCGACCTTAGTTCGAACGGCCCTCTTTATAGTTATTGGAGTCTATACGTCTACTGTGGCGGGAATACCGTCTTCCACTTCTCCTTGATTTTTCGGAGAACTACTTTCACTCTCTCCTCTCACTTTTTTAACCGAATTTCGAGTTGTAAGTGTTTTGCTTCTAGTACCGTAGACCAGGGTAGTGAAGTACCCTTTATCTACCCTTTTGTCACCTTTGTCACAGTCTGAAATAAAAACCCCCGAGGTTTTAGTGACGTCTACCACTAACGTCGGTACTTTAATTTTCTACGAATGAGGAACCTTCTTTTGAATACTGGTTGGATCTGTCGTATAAGTTTTCGTCTCTGTAATGAAACGGTTGTTTCCAGACAGATCAGTTCCGATACCAAAAAGGACACCAGTACATACCTACACTCTCAACCTGACACTTCTTTCGACTCACGGGTTCTTACCTACGAAAACTTGACACCACAACCTCTTCTGAGAACTCTCAGGGAACTTGACGTTCCTCTCGGTTGTTCAGGTAAGACTTCCTCCAGTCGGGACCCTAACAAAACCTCCCTTACTACGATTTCGACTTCGAGGTCATGAAACCTGTGCAGTACACTTCTCAACTGAGTAACCTTTACTGAGACTACGACCCTCCCTAATCCCCGTCTTCCTCTTCCCCTGTTGTCTCCTACTCTACCGACCTACCGTAGGGACTGAGCTACCTGAACTCAGACTCACTTGAGACCCTCAGCCACTACCTGTCCCTCCGGACCGTACGACGCTAAGTACCCTAATGTTTCTCAACCTGTGCTGACTCACCGACTTGGCTAGGACTCAGACAAGTCTCCCGTCCACCCTCCTGAAATTTGTAGTGAAAATACGAGACAATAGGGATGGGGAAGGAACCCCCAAAACCTTAGTCAGTAACTATAGTTCTTGTGTCCGGTGAAAAAGGGTAACAATTGTCGAGAACATCATAACTTATCTACGGGAAAATAAACACTTCCTACTGAGTCCACAATTATAATTAGTTGAAAACGAAGAAATGAACAATCCCTACTAAACTTTCGAGAATGAACCCGAATATTAAAGAACCGAAGATGACGGAAGGGACACGAAGTCTAAAACTCAAACACAAGAGGAATTCGTAGAACGGAAACTACTCGACCGACCTACCGTAGTGACTGAGCTACCTGCACTCAGACTCACTTGAGACCCTCAACCACTGTCTGTCCCTCCGGACCGCACGACGCTAAGTACCCCAGCGTCTCAGCCTGCACTGACTCGCTGACTTGACTTGACTTGATTCCTAGAACGGAAACGAATGGTCTTCTTACAAGAGATATCTGACAACGGTAACTACAACCAGTGACAAAGAGGGACACCTCCCGTGATAAGTCGCTAAACGTCTTTAACTCCTTGCTCAAGTGAAAACAAAAATTTGGTCGTAGTTTTGACAGAAGAGGATTATACGATACTGTAGGGAATACACACCTTAGATTTTTCACTATGCTTACTTGAATCCATGTTTTGTCTCTGTCTGAACGTCTGAAGGTCTTCCTTGAAAACCAACGGGATCCCTTCCTTCCACCCTTCCTTATGAATCCCTCAAACCTAGTAGTACATTTGTGACGACATAAATTTTACCTATTGGTTGTTCCTGACATATCGTGTACCTTGAGACGAGTCACAACATATCGTCGGACCTACTCTTTCCCCAAACCCCCTATTGACTATATACATACCAACTCAGGGAAACGACAGACGGACTTTGACAGTGTTGTAACAATTAGTCGATATGGGATTATGTTTTATATATAAAAATTGGACAGAAGAGGAAACCCTTGGGTAAAATACACATAAGACTACCACTGAAAGTGAAAGACTCAGTGACACTTAAGTGACTCGTGGACATCAGGAACAAGTGACGTCAAACGTCAGACGACCTTACATACAGTAACATCTAATTTGAGTCCCTCGATACTACGTCCTCACCCAATGGTTCGTCGGACGGTATCGTCCCGTTTGAGGTCTCTCCCACCTCGTCGAGAGACATGGTATAAAATATTTAGTCTTCAGTCCTGTACGCCGAACTGTGTCTTAAATAAGAGTAAACGTCTAGAGAAAACTTTCCCATAAATTTAACATAAAACAATAGACCAAGACGTAAAAGAATAGTGGCAAATTTAATGCAATTCAGTCCTGACGGAACTTTTACGTTCTATGTACCTGTACCACATTATATCAATTCACCAATAAAATAAAGTAACTTCATATCAACTAAATATTACAACAAAATGAAGACATGTCGTTTCACTAAGTATATATATACATTTTAAACGTATATATAAGAAAAAGAATAAGAAAAGGGAATACCAAACGGTGTCCTATGACTCACATCAAGGGACATCATATGTCATCCCGGAACAAATTGGTAGGACATACATTATCAACTGGAGACGATTAGGGTCCGAGGGTAAAGAAGGGAGGAGAGGGGTGGAGAGCGTGACCGTTGTTCTTCAGACCAGAGACATAACAACCGAACACAACATAAAATCTAAGGTGTGAATTTATCGTAGTATACTATAAACAGAAAGAGAAAGACCGAGTAGTCATGGAATGAATCTTATCATTAGAGATCTAGGCGGGTACGACTCCATATATATGTGTGGAGTGCAGAAAAGACACGTGAGTAGACCGACACCTGCAATCCGACAAGGTCACGGCACCGACAATACCTATCACGACGCCACTCGTGTCCCCACGTACACAGAACGACTCCATGTCGAAACAGACCCACACACGGGTCGTCACCCCAAAGACCTAGTGTGGCGTTCCGCTGAAAGTCAAAAAACTCCGTGGAGGCATGACAGAAGATATTGCCGACGTGATCAAGCATAAAGGTGGTTGTCACATCCGCCCAAGGGAAAAGAAGTGTGGGAGAGGGCGTACCAACAAACATCTGAAAAATTTCTACCGGTAAGACCGACCACACTCCACGATGGAGCGACATCAAAACTGAACGGACAGAGTTTATTAAACACTACAACTCGTAGAAGAGCACACGGACAACCAGAAGACATACAACAAAACCTCTCTACATATAAATTCAGAAGACGAGTAAAAAGTCAACGCAACAAACCACACAACAACAACAAATTAATTCGTAGATTTGGCACGGACCGGGTATCACTACAGTCCATTTCGTACATACGCAGTTTGTCCGTAAATTACCAATAATAATAATGATAGTATAAGAAGGAATCTAAGGACATTTTATTTATCACTCACTCTCTCCAGACAAACCTCGAAAGGGGGGATCAAACCGATACGTATAAGAACATCTATATTTTATGGTGTATATCTCTTGATCCCAAGTCTGAATATTGGTAGAGTGAGACAAGAGGGATAAGAAGATCTTATCATTCACTTCCCTTCACCGAGTCAGCACGGACTGAGAACCGTTGGGGTGTCTGACATCGGATGGTCCGAGGAGGTAGATACCCTAAAAGGTCCGTTCTTATGACATCACCCAACGGCAAAGGAAGAGGTCCTCTAGAAGGACTGGGTCCCTAACTTGGACCTAGAGGGTGTAATATCCGTCTGAGAAATGGTAGACTCGGTGGTCCCAGAAACAAAAAGAACCGATCACCGATATAGGAACCAATTAAAGGTATAGTTTCCTTTATTTAGGGAACACAAATCTCTTGTGGTAACAGAAAATAGAATCCAACAAGGATGTTATAGACCTTAACAAAACCGAAACGGAGGGGTCACTCCATAAACTCAGAACGAGGTAGGTCTAGTCTTCACGGTTCCGACAGAAGTTACCGATAAAAGTCCCAACAGAAGATTGTAATATCGTATATCTATTAAATAAAGAGACACGTAAGATTCGACAGATACCCTTTTTTATTTTAAGACACTTCAATATCACGTACTTAATACACTTGGGTGATTAAAAAGATTTACAAGACCAAAAAAAAAAAAAAATTTCTTTTAGACATACGTCCGGTCCTTCGTTGTCAATCTTGACCTGTACCTTGTTGTCTAACCAAGGTTTATCCTTTTTCTCATGCAGTTCCGACATATAACAGTGGGACGAATAAATTGAATATACGTCTCATGTAGTACTCTTTACGACCTGACCTTCTTTGTGTTCGACCTTAGTTCGAACGACCCTCTTTATAGTTAGTGGAGTCTATACGTCTACTGTGGTGGGAATACCGTCTTTCACTTCTCCTTGATATTTCGGAGAACTACTTTCACTCTCTCCTCTCACTTTTTTAACCGAATTTCGAGTTGTAAGTGTTTTGCTTCTAGTACCGTAGACCAGGGTAGTGAAGTACCCTTTATCTACCCTTTTGTCACCTTTGTCACAGTCTGAAATAAAAACCCCCGAGGTTTTAGTGACGTCTACCACTGACGTCGGTACTTTAATTTTCTGCGAATGAGGAACCTTCTTTTGAATACTGGTTGGATCTATCGTATAAGTTTTCGTCTCTGTAATGAAACGGCTGATTCCAGACAGATCAGTTCCGATACCAAAAAGGACACCAGTACATACCTACACTCTCAACCTGACACTTCTTCCGACTCACGACTTCTTACCTACGAAAACTTGACACCACAACCTCTTCTGAGAACTCTCAGGGAATCTGACGTTCCTCTAGGTTGGTCAGGTAAGACTTCCTCTAGTCGGGACCCTAAAGAAACCTCCCTTACTACGATTTCGACTTCGAGGTCATGAAACCGGTGGAGTACACTTCTCAACTGAGTAACCTTTTCTGAGACTACGACCCTCCCTAATCCCCGTCCTCCTCTTCCCCTGTTGTCTCCTACTCTACCGACCTACCGTAGTGACTGAGCTACCTACGATCAGACCCACTTGAGACCCTCAACCACTACCTGTCCCTCCGGACCGCACGACCCTAAGTACCCCAGCGTTTCTCATCCTGTACTGACTCACTGACTTGACTTGACTAAGTAAGTTGTCCCGAAGGGACCATCGAGTTGACCATTTCTTAGATGGACGTTACGTCCTCTGAGACCAAAATAAGAACCTAGTCCTTCTAGGGCACCTCTTCCCTTTCCGAAGGGTGAGATCATGAGACCAGACTGAACGTTTCTCAGTCTGTACTGACTCGTTGAAAGTGAACGTAAGTAAGTTGTTCACAAACCACGAAAGACCCCGACCATGACCCTCATGGTTTTATTTACTCTGTGGAAGAGAACTTTCCTACGACTTTCTGAACTTTTATTTCTTAAGTAAGTAAGTGGAGTGAAAATAACTCGTGGATGATACCCAGTTTATACGAAAACCGGTGACCACGATAACGTTACTTGTGTACGACTGGTTCACACACACACACACATGCACACACACGTGATATTACGGACAAGAGTCTCACAAATGTAAGACTGTCTCCCTCAATACCCCGAAGGGCACACCGTGATCACCATTTCTTGGACGGACGGTTACGGCCTTTATATTCTACGCCCAAACTAGAGACCCAACCCCTCTAGGGGACCTCCTCCCCTACTGTCAGATGAGGTCATATGAACGGACCTCTTAGGGTACCTGTCTCCTTGAACCGTACGAAGTCAGGTATCCCAACGTTTCTCAGTCTGTGTTGACTTCGTTGAATCGTGAGTGCGTGAGGTCTCCCTCTGTCTACCATATAACCCGTAACTAACCGCGATACTTCTTCGTTTTTTGATTCTACATGACCAATCACCAAAAGTAATCTGTTGGTTTAGAGAACAACGGTTAGACTTGTCTTTTCTAAATACTATCCAATACAATCCTTAGAGGTCTTCCCGACTCTTACCCGGACATACGATATAGATTCGCTTTACAGGTCGTACCCTGGCAAGGTCACCCTTAGGTAGGTATTGACGACGGGTCGCGTGTCGTACCCTTGGAGACAGTGTCGAGGAGGTGTCCCCTAGGTGGCAGTGGGCTTCGTCTACGTGAGCTTACATGAGCAAAGGGAACGGGACACCTACAGACACGAACCGTCTTAAGATCGACTTTCTCACGGACCCTTCATCTCAAGAAACGAAAGGTCCTAGACATGTTCACATTCCGAGTCATCCTTCTTTTTAATTAAATTTTGGAAACCACCTATAACTTAGGGAAAGATTCATAACGGGAGAGGAAAGAAACGGCACGGGTGAAGGATTTTCTTCAATCAGTAAATCAAATGAGGGAGTGAAGGGTAAGTAAGGACTCCGGTGTCGTGGAAACGAAGACGGTACTATAAGAAAACGTCACAGGTACGTCACCAAAGGTAGAACTGTCTAAGGTGGTCTATGAAAAAGTAGAAATAGAATGTCTTAAATAGACGACGTGAACGGTGACGTCCGTGAGCAGGGAGTGATTATGGCGGGTCGGGAAGAGGAAGAGAGGATTGGAGGGTGGAGAGACGAAGAAGAACCGGAGACGGTAACAGGGAACCGAGACTAGAGTGACGTGTAAGAGGAGGTAGGGGAGGTCAAAGTACCGGAGTTGTTGGTGAAGATTATCATTGTCGTTCTCAATTGTGAGTCACTCGTGAATAATACGGAAGATTTACGAAACATACATAAATTGTTAAATTAGGTGTATTGTCCACACAATTAAAGGATCCGACGAAATTGTCTAATGGTACTCAATCATCAGACGTCATTGTGTCTCACTAATAGAATGTCAAGACCTGTACTCAACGGATTTTAATCACAAACGGTTACCGTAAGAAAGACCTCCGAGATCTCTTCTGACAAAGGAATGGAAAGGGTGAAGACCTCTGGTGGACGAAAGGAACTGAGTACCCGGGAAGGAGGTAGAAATACCGGTATACATCGTAGAAGTCAGGAATGGAGGAATACAGATGAAGAAGAAAGGACTGAGAGGACGAAGGAAGAATATTCCTGGGAACAATAATGTAATCTGGATAGACCTATTAGGTCCTATTAGAAGGGTAGACTTCCAGGAATGGAATTAGTGTAGACATTTCAGTCTTCCATTGTATCAGTGTCCAAGGTCCTTGATCCTACACCTGTAAAAACTCCACGGTAACCGGAGGGACCACAGAGTCTACCATTCCTCAGGTGGGTTTACGTCCTTTGAGTCCAAACTAGGGACCCAGTCTTTCTAGGGGACCTCTTCCCTTACCGTTCGGTGAGGTTATAAGAACGGACCTCTTAAGGTACCTGTCTCCTCGAACCACCCGATGTCAGGTACGCTAACGTTTCTCAACCTATGCTGACTGACTGATTGTGAAAGTGAAAAAAAAAGGAAAGTCAAATAGAATGGATACTGTAGGTGGGATACTCCTTACGTCAATAATAGAGTCTATTCCGTTTTTATATATCATATCAATTCATTAAACGAGACTCAGTATTTCGATTATTAACCGTCTCGACCGTAAATTCGAATAAACCTGAAGTCTCAGGTACGAGAATTCGAGGTACACTTGGTTATTCGGTTTAGATTTCATTGAGGTTTAGATTCAAAGACAGAGGGTGTTTAAAGTGTATGTATTAACGGACAATCTAACGAAGGGATTTTTACGTTTGGTAGTGTAGGGTTTACCCTGAGTAGGAGAGGAGGTCATAGACATAGAGGTCAGGAGTCAGAATCGCAGTCCATGATCGTAAGCAGAGAGTGGGTCAAATCTTGGACCCGTAGTAGGACCTCAGGAAGAAGGGTAAAGGAGTCTGGGTCACCTAGCGGTCCCGGTCAAGTATGGTGAGACGTACAAAAAGAATAGATAGACGAAGAAGACACGGGTGGTTGTGACGGATTTAGGTCGGAGAGTAGTAAAGATGAACTGGTAACATCACCGGAGAATTAACCAAAGACGAGATATTAGTCGTACTTTATATTCGGATTAGTGCAGTAACGAGACACATTTTGAGTAGTCATCGAGGTCAATGACACATTTTGAGAAGTAGGTGAGACTTTTACTTCGGGTTGATGAATTTCCTCTGAACTAGAGATGAAGGAGGAGGTCGGAATGTATGACTTGTAACCCTGAGATTCTTATTCCTTAAGACAAGTACATACAGGAGAATAAAGTGTACGGCACGGAGGAAACAACTACAAGAAGAGAGTAGAATTGACGTAAGGGTGACAAGAAACGAACTGACGGGCAAAATGGGTTCCTCAGTTGAGATCCTTCGGAAGAAATATGGGAGAGGGCGGGTTGACCGGAGTACTAGAGAAGAGATACAAGAGTCTCGTCTGAAATATGAAACATAGATTATTGAAACGAAATATGATCTTACTAGTTAAACACGGACGAAGGGAGTAAGTCGTTCAAGACTTTCCAGTCCCTGACAACACAAGAAAAAATTTGACATCATGTTAACTGTATTTAGTAATATAATCGAAGTCCATATATTACTAAACTATTAATATATGTGACATATGTCAAATGTGTGACCTTTTAATAGTGAAGTTATTCAGACCTTTGCAGATGGTGGTACGTATCTATGTTTTATGAAAAGAACATTATTCTTTACAATTCCAAATGAGGGGACCGTTGAAAGTTTATACGTTATGTCACAATAAATAACATCAGTGGTACATCATGTAATGTATGGGTACTGAATAAATGAGATAGTGACTTACAAACATAGAAAACCGAAAGAAGTGGTTAACGAGTATAGAGGGTCGGGGGTGGAGACCGTTGGTGGTTAGACAAGAGACATAGATGTTTGACCTACCTTAAAAACAAAACAAAAATCTAAGGTGTAATTCACTCTAGTATGTCATAAAAAGAAAGAGACAAACTGAATAAAGTGAATCGTATTATGGGAATTCCTGATAGATGTAACAGTTTTCACAATAATAAAAGAGGAAGATACCGACTTATTATGAGGTAACACATACACAGATATCGTAAAACAAATAGGTAAGTAGGTAGTTGTCCGTAAATTCAACAAAGGTATACAACCGATAACATTTAGTAGGATGTTACTCGTACCTCCACGTACAGAAAAACTCCGTGACAAAAGGAAAAGAAATCTCTTTATTAGTCTTCACTTTAACGACCTCTAGTATACCATCAAGATAAAAATTAAAAAACTCCATAGAGGTATGACAAAAGGTATCACCGACATGGTTGATTGTAAGGGTAGTTGTCATGTGTCCCAAGGGAAAAGAGGTGTAGATAAGGCGGTGAACAATAAAGGATAGAAAGTCTATTATCGGTAGGATTGTCGACACTCCATTATATAGTAACACCAAAACTAAACGTAAAAGGACAAGTAATTATTACAACTCGTGGAAAAACACATGGACAACCGGTAGACATACAGAAGAAACCTTTTTCTAGATAAGTCTAGAAAATGGGTAAATTTTTAACCAAAGAGACAATATGATGTCAACTCAATATACTCAAAAATATATAAAACCTATAATTTGGGAGTCCATATACTAAACGTTCATAAAGGTAAGTCAAGTAACAGAAAAGTAAAACAATAAAGGAACCGATACGTCTTCAAAAAATCAAACTACATCATGGTAAACGGAAACGAAAACCTCAGTCTAGGTTTTTCCGACAGTGGTTCTGACTATAGTTCCTCGGATGGTGGACACAAAAGAAGACACTCAAAACACCAAAGTCCCGAATATAAGTTCAACAACTAGGTAAAACTCAACCAAAAACACATACCACATTCTATCATCAAACTAAAGTAAGAAAACGTGGACCAACAGGTCAAAAGGGTTGTGATAAATAACTTCTCTGACAAGAAAGGGACAACATATAAGATCCATACAAACAACATTTAATTAACTGACATTCACACCTAGATGAAACCCCGACCGAGAGACAAGACAAGACGACTAACTTTAGATACAAGAATACGGTCCTGGTATGACGAAACTGATGATATCGAAACATTACAACAAATTTTAATCCTTCATACTATGAGGTCGAAACAACAATAAAGAGTTCAAAGTCAAGTCAAGTCACTGAGTCAGTACAGGCTGAGAAACGCTGGGGTACTTGGTGTCGTACGGTCCGGAGGGACAGGTAGTGGTTGAGGGCCTCAGATGGGTTTGGGTTCAAGCAACCCAGTCACTACGGTAGGTTGGTAAAGTAGGAGACAGCGGGGGAAGAGAAGAACGGGAGTTAGGAAGGGTGGTAGTCCCAGAAAAGGTTATTCAACCGAGAAGCGTAGTCCACCAGTTTCATAACCTCAAAGTCGAAGTTTTAGTAAGGAAGGTTACTTATGGGTCCTGACTAGAGGAAATCCTACCTGACCAACCTAGAGGAACGTCAGGTTCCCTGAGAGTTCTCAGAAGAGGTTGTGGTGTCAAGTTTTCGTAGTTAACAAGTCGCGAGTCGAAAGAAATATCAGGTTAAGAGTGTAGGTATGTACTGGTGACCCTTTTTGGTGTCGGAACTGATCTGCTTGGAAACAACTATTTCATTACAGAGACGAAAAATTATACGACAGATCCAACCAGTATTGAAAGGAAGGTTCCTCATTCGTAGAAAATTAAAGTACCGACGTCAGTGGTAGACGTCACTAAAACCTCCGGTCTTTTTATTTCAGAGGTAGATAAACGGTGTTTCACTACCCTGACCTACGGTACTAGAATCAAAAGACTTACAACTCGAAATTCAGTTGAAAAAGTGNCTGATCTGCTTGGAAACAACTGTTTCATTACAGAGACGAAAAATTATACGACAGATCCAACCAGTATTGAAAGGAAGGTTCCTCATTCGTAGAAAATTAAAGTACCGACGTCAGTGGTAGACGTCACTAAAACCTCCGGTCTTTTTATTTCAGAGGTAGATAAACGGTGTTTCACTACCCTGACCTACGGTACTAGAATCAAAAGACTTACAACTCGAAATTCAGTTGAAAAAGTGAGGGGAGAAAGTAAAAGTAGTTCTCCGAGAAATCAAGGAGAAGTGAAAGACGGTATTCCCACCACAGTAGACGGACAGACTCCACTGACTATAAAGAGGACCGTTAGAACTAAGGTCGAACACGAAGGAGACATGAGACGTATCTTTAATTTATTCGTCCCACTGTAATATGTCGGAACTGTATGAGGAAAACGATAAACCTTGGTCAGACAACAAGGTACAGGTCAAGATTGACAACGAAGGACTGGACGTATGTCTAAAGAGTTCTTCGTCCAGTCCACCAGACCATAAGGGTAGAGAAAGTCTTAAAAGGTCAAATAACACTAGGTGTGTCAGTTTCCGAAACCGTATCAGTTATTACGTCTTTATCTACAAAAAGACCCTGAGAGAACGAGAAAACTACTAGGTCGCCTACAACCGTTAAACTAGAGACCAAGGAGACGGAAAAGATTTTGGTCGAACTTGTAGACCCTCAAATGCCAAGTGTATAACGACTTCGTACAAGAGTTCAAATGAAATCGATAAAGCCCAGAAAATACCAAGATATGTTAGAAATCTCAAACAACTGTAAAAATATCCCTAATGTGACTTAGATATCTAAAGAAACCATAAGAAAGGTAAATAAACACGGAAAAAGTTAAAGAAAATGATAATTACAGAAAGAATTTGGAATTAAGAAAAGTTTTTTTACATAATCTCATATCAATTAAATGTCACAACACAAATCAAAGACGATTGTGTTTTTTTACTTAGTCGTTACAGTTAGTCAATATGTATATAGATAAGAAAAAATCTCAGAAAGGGGTATATCCGGTAATGACTCATAACTCATGTTAAGGGACGCGATATGTCATCAAGGGATATTCAACAAATAAAATATATATCATCACACATATACAGTCAAAGTTAGAGGTTTAATTTTTTAAAAATTTACATAAATAAGAGCCGACACGACCCAGAAACAACGACGTGCCACAAGAGATATTCAACACCTCTCGTCCCCGACGAGAGATCAACACCGCACGTCCGAAGAGTAACGGTACCGAAGAGAACAACACCTCGTACTTCAGATCCCGTACACCTGCAGTCATCGACACTGTGTCCCGAGTCATCGACACCGAGGACCCGAGATCTCGTGTCCGAGTCATCAACACCAGGTGTCTGAATCAACGAGGCACTGTACACCCATGAGGGTTTGGTCCCTAGGTTGGACACAGAGGACGTAGTCGTCCGTCTAAGGAGTGGTGACTCGTGGTCCTTCGACGGTCAGAGGATTAAATCGGTAGGGGGACAAAGGGGGGATCATTTGTATTCTAACAAAAGATGCAGATACTGACATAAAACATTTATTATAGTAAAATGGTAAAAAATTCTAAGGTACACATTCACCATAGTATGTTATAAACAAGAAGAGACAGACTGAAACGAGTCATACTGTTCGAGATCCAGGTAGGTACAAAGACTTTTAACGTAATAAAACAAGAAAAAATATCAACTCATTATAAGGTATATATACACACGGTGTAAAAGAAATAGGTCCAGTAACCTGTAATTCCAACGAAGGTATAGAAAAACATTTACCACGAAGTCACTTCAAACTGTACGTACGTAAAAAACTTAATACCAAAAGAGGTCTATATACGGGTCCTCACCCTAACGACTCATTATACCATAAAGACAGTAATCGACAAATTTCTTGGAGGTATGACAAGAGGTGTCCCCAGATGGTTAAATGTAGGGGTGGTTATCACATCTTCCCAAAGAAGAAGAGGTGTGGATGTCGAAGATAAATAACAGACATTTAAAAAATTACTACCGGTAAAACTGACCACACTCCAGTATGGGTAAAATCAAAAAATTTTTATATTTGAATAAATGAAAATAACCTCCAATTAATGAAATATTATAACATAACCAAAACGGTATGTAGTTGTATATAGACGGTGTCCATATGTACACAAGGGGTAGGACTTGGGGGGAGGGAGAAGGGAGGGGTATGGTAGGGAGACCCAGTAGAGTCACGTGGTTGGGGTTCGTAGGACATAGTACGTGACTTGGACCTGACCGCTGAAATACTATAATATCTATATATTATATATAGATATACTATAATATGTACAAAGTTACGGTAAGAGGGTTTAGTAGGGTGGGAGAGGGAGAGGGTGTCTCAGGTTTTCTGACAACATATGTAGACACAGAGAAAACGACAGAGTGTATGTCCCAATAGCAATGGTAGAAAGATTTAAGGTATATATACACAAGCATATGACATGACCACAAAAAGAAAGACCGAATGAAGTGAGACATATTATCCGAGGTCAAAGTAGGTAGAGTAATCTTGACTAAGTTTACATAAGAAAAATTGCCGACTCATTATGAGGTAACACATATACATGGTGTCGAAAGAATAGGTAAGTAGACGACTACCTGTAGATCCAACGAAGGCACAGGACCGATAATATTTGTCACGACACTACTTGTGACCCCATATACACAGAGAAAGTTAAGACCAAAGGAACCACACATACGGGTCGTCTCCCTAATAATCCAGTATTCCGTCAAGATAAAGGTCAAAAAATTCCTTAGAGGTGTGATAAGAGGTATTACCGACATGATCAAACGTAAGGGTGACTGTCACATTCTCCCAAGGGAAAAGAGGTGTGGGAGAGGTCCTAAATAACGAACATCTGAAAACCTAACGTCGGTAAGACTGACCGCACTTTACCATGGAGTAACACCAGAACTAAACGTAAAGAGACTATTACTCACTACAACTCGTAGAAAAGTACACAAACAATCGGTATACATACAGAAGAAACCTCTTTACAGATAAATCAAGAAACCGGGTTAAAAACTAACCCAGTAAATAAAAAGACTTTAATTCGATATCCTCTACGAACATATAAAAACTCTAATCAACAAACAGTCAACGAAGTAAACGATAATAAAAGAGGGTAAGGTTTTCGACAGAAAAGTGGAACGAATATCAAAGGAAACAACACGTCTTCGGTAAAATCAAAACTAAATGCAAAGAGACTATTAATCACTACAACTCGTGAAAAAGTATACGAAAAACTAGTAGACATACAGAAGAAACCTCTTGACAAACAAATATAGAATGTGGTTTAAAAACTAACCCAACAAACCAAAAATAATAACTCGAAGTACTTGTCAAACATATAAAACCTCTAATTAGGGGACAACCAGTGAAAAAACGTTTATAAAAGAACGGAAGACTTCCAACAAAAAAGTTAACAAACACCAAAGGAAACGACACTTTTTCGAAAATTCAAATTGATCCAGGGTAAACAAAGAAAAACAAAAATAAAAATAATGAGATCCTCCATCTAGTTTTTTCTAGAACGACATTAAATACAGTTTCTCACAAGACGGAGACAAAAGGAGGTTCTCAAAATACCACAGATCTGAACGTATAACCAGAAATTAGGTAAAACTCAAATAAAAACGTTTACCACAGTCCCTCACAAGGTCAAAGTAAGAAAATGTATATCGACAGGTCAAAAGGGTCGTGATGCATAATTTTTTTGGTAGAAAGGAGATAATATATAAGAACGGAGAAAACAATATCTAATTAACTGGTATCCTCGTACCAAAATAGAGACCTGAAAGATAGAACAATGTAGCTAGATATAAAGACAAAAACACAGTTATAGTATAACGAAACTAATGAAATTGAAACACAATATCAGACTTCAGTCCTCGGACTAAAGATATCGAAACAAAAAGAGAGAGTTCTGACGAAACCGAGAAACCTCAGAAGACACAAAGGTATGTTTGATACGTTAATAAAAGACATTCTGTAAACATTCTTTAAGACATTCTTTAAACCATTAAACCATTAGGGTAACCATTAGACTATCCCTAATGTAACTTAGATATCTAACGAAACATATCGTATGAATAAAACTATTTTAACTAAGAAGGTTAGTTTCTTGTACCGTATAGAGAGGTAGACAAACATAGTAGAAACTAAATAAAGTAGTCATATAGAAAAATAGGTTACCAAGACATTGAAACAAACTTTAGTCATCAAGAGTAAGTGTAATTGAGAGACATCTAAAAATTTTCACCACTGTCTATGTATCCATTGGTTGTGTATCTCGGATAAACTACTTAAAAGTAAGAGTAATGATATGATACCTGTTGATATGGTTTAAGTGACTCTAGATCATCAAAAGACCACCGTAGAAGTCCTAAAAGATACATATCATAGTCCAGTAGACGTCACTGTCAAATGAAGAAAAGGTAAAAGCTCAGTAATATAAATAAAATGAAGAGACTAACAACACCGATCCTATAGGTGTACAACTTATCTTCACCTTTCTCACCTGTGGGAACAAAATAAGGATTAGTACCTCCTTTTTGACAAAAAGTGACAACCCTTACTATAAACGACACCCAAACAACATATACCGGGAATAATACGGGTGAAAACCTCTCCAAAAAAAAAAAATTAGTATCTACCTACAACTTAATACAGTTTTCACAAAAGACTTAGAGAACTCTAAATATACCAATAATAAGAAGTCAAACAATCATATAGTACGACTAACTAAAAGTATATAACTTCTTAGGAATGTAAGAACCCTATTTAGGGTGAACTAGTACCACAACGACGACGACGACGATTCAGCGAAGTCAACACAGGCTAATACACGTTGGGGTATCTACCGTCGGGTGGTCCGAGGGGGCAGGGACCCTAAGAGGTCCGTTCTTGTGACCTCACCTAACGGTAAAGGAAGAGGTTACGTACTTTCACTTTTCACTTTCACTTCAGAGAACCAGCACAGACTGAGAATCGTTGGGGTACCTGACGTCGGGTGGTCCGAGGAGGCAAGTACCCTAAAAGGTCCGTTCTCATGACCTCACCCCACGGTAACGGAAGTACCACATACTAGGAAAATTACATGACGTAGATAAACCATTGTAACAAAACTCCTACGGACACAGATACAAATAGTCACTATAACTGGATATTAACAGAGGAAATCACGATAGTAACAGACTGAAACCCTAGTTCCATTACCACCAGAGTATCGTACTCGGACCCTCACAAGAGACAATAAAAAACTTTCGTAAAGATTTACAAGTTATCTTAGTGGACACTTCGGTGGACCAGGACCTGAAAACAAACCTTCATAAATTGGTGCCAAAGTTAAGGTCATGAACACTAACCGGACAAGTATAAAAGATAAACAAGGACCAAGTAAGAACATTTCAACACGGAAAGATTCTTAAACAGGTAAAGCAGATCCAAAAGGTAAAATAACCGTATATTAACGAACATCAACAGAGAATGTGAGAGAACATGAAGAGAATAAAGTCAACATTGAAAAAATTAAAAATTGAAGTGACTAAACTCAGGAGATAAAAAAATAAGTACTCAGAATGATTTCAAAATAGATAAAACAAATAGAAGAGTTAATTGGTCGAAAATTTAAAGTGACTAGAAACAACAAAAGAAACATGGATAAAGTAAATAAAGATGAGACTATAAATACTAATTAAAGGAAGATGATTGGAACCCAAGACAAACAAGAAAAAGAAATCGACGAAATCCACATTCCAACTAACAAACAACCATCAAAAAGAACAAAGGACTACATTCTAGTACTAAAAATGAAGGAGAAACTGAAGAAGACATTAGGCAACCAACAAATCATCGTATAACAAGTCAGAGGTATACACAAACAACAAAAAGTGAAACATCAAAAAAAGAGATTAAATAAAGATTAGAGTGTAGTAACACCAGTCTTTTCTCCAGACTATACTAAAGTCAAAAGAATTGAAAATTATTCCAAACTAAACACCAGGTCATACACTTAGTAGGACCTCTTCCAAGGTACACGAGAACTTTTCTTTCACATAAGACGGTGAAGGCCTACCTTTCAAGATATTTATAGTTAATTCAAGGGTACCGGATTACACAATAAATTCCGGACACAAAGGAATAACTAAAAGACAGACCTACTAGACAGGTGACTGCACTCACCTCAAAATTATAGGGGATGATATCGACAGAAGACAGTTGAAGGGGAGAATACCGACAATCATAAACCGAGTATAAACACCACGACAATACAACCCACGGATATATAAATGTTGACATTGTAAAAGAAGAACCTAACTAGGGAACTAGTAATGCATCACAGGAAGGAATAGAGAACATTGTCAGACAAAACAAACTATATTCATAACGACGAGATCGAAAGAGAACTAAAATTAAACATACCCTATGGAAAAAGGTAGGAGAATGAAAGTTATACATACACAGGGATCTAGACTTCTGTCATATACGTCCAGAACAAATACATGCGTAAGTCAAACTGATACAGAAAACAAACCTCGTAAATTAGGTAAGTATCAATTTCATTAATAGTTATATATACAAGGACAACTGTAAGAGAATTAACAAAACCTAAATAAAAAGATCCAGAAAAAAGAATGGAAGACGACAACGAGAGAACACTAAACTACTGATGGAAACCACGACACAACCCAAAAAGAAAACACACACATACATAGATATCTAAAAAAAAACCAAACTATAAGGGTACTCCAAAACTAAATTGTCATATACATGATTGTAACAAAATTCAACGACTAGAGAAAGGGTGCATCTCTTCAAGGAAATCGTAAACGACACTTCCACAAAACTTCACTTCAGCGAGTCAGCACAGGCTGAGAAACACTGGGACACTTGACCCCGAATGGTCCGAGGAGGCAGGAACCCTAAGAGGTCCGTTCTTATGACCCCACCCATCGGTAAAGGAAGAGGTCCCCTTGAAGGGCTGGGTCCCTAGCTTGGGTTCAGAGGGCGTAACCTCCGTCTGCGAAATTGGAGACTCGGTGGTCCCTTCGGGTGCACTTCCACAAAACCACCACGACTTAAGAGAATTGAAAACGAAGAGACATTTAGAAAACTACAAAGGTAGTTTAGACTTACTCTGGGGACGACCGATCGCATAAGAACCAACATCTATAAAGAGAAAGTAGTGAACTTAATATAACACGGTGAGGGAAGACCGGACGTCTCAAAGACGACTTTTTAGTCGACTATTGGAATACCCCTAAGGGAACATACAATAAACAACGAAAAGAGAACAACGAGAATTGTTAAACAGAAATTAAAAACAGTCGAACTAATCATACACAGAACCATACAAGAAGGAACCCAAGTAGTACATACCCTGGGAGACTCGAAGGACCCTGAACTCACTGATAAAGGAAGGGGTATAATCTCTTCAAAAACTGACATTAGAGAAACTTATAAAAGAGTCCAGGAAAGAGAAAATGAAGAAAAAGACCCTGGGGATATTACGTTTACGACCACGTAAATTACAACAAGGACTCCAGAGACTTCGACAGAAGTGAATAAAACAAAAAAGAAATAAAACAAGATACCGTTACTAAAGGTAGTGAGACTGAAGGTCGAATAAGTAAGTAAGACGACGACGCCAATAAGACGATAACTAAGAAAGAGTACAGAAGTAAGGTTAATAGTATAACAAGTAAACAAAGAAACAAGAAATTTGGAAAATCGAAGTACAATTTGTGAAGAGTGATTGAAGAGTCAGACACAGAGACACGAAAAAGGGGTTCTAAAACCTAGTAGAAACGAGAGTAATGAGATTAAAAAAAGTCCATCCAACGGATAGAGGTGAAGCAAATACCCCAAGAATACCCCAAAACAGTACAAGGAAGTAAACGTTGTACAGAACACAGTTGAAAAGACACAAACCTCAGAGGAAAGATGTATAACGTCCTAGTGTCATGGAGAACGAAGACCACAGACGGGGGGTCACCCACTCCAACGAGGTCCTCGAATACGTCCGAAGGACCACCCTCCCTGACTACGGACGGGAGATCATCTACCTCGACCTAGAACAGGGAGATTACCTGTCCCGAGACAGTTCACCACACAAAACTACATCGATAATCGAGTCATACCGAAATCCGTCGGACAGACGACTACCCACCTTGACACAAGGACAGAACGACCAAGAAACCGGACTCCGTACTGTCGAACCTTGGAGACACAACAGGCCACCCCGGTCCAGAACCACGGTTTTACCCCTGGATACCCCCTCGAGTTCGGTTAGTTATAAGAGACCCCGAAGGAGGTGGTCACAGGAACGGGAGTGTCACTCGATGTCGGTTTGGGGTGGAGGGTCTGGGGATCAATCCAGATCGGGGTCAAGTACCTCTCCATGACGAAACACGACCAAGGGTCACGTACACTCTGGAACACACGTTGGACGTTCTCTCTTCAAAGACAAAGAGGGTCGGGACACCTCGAGGACGTACGTCCGGGAGCACCGGAAGTTTCGGTTTATGAGTCTCCCGAAAAGTTAAGGACTGGGAGTGTGACGGAACCTTCCGACAAAAAGTATACCCTAACAGGGACACATCAGAGACACACAAAATATAAAAAACTACACTCCTGACAAAAATCATGTCTACAGACGATGGGCAAAGGAGTCACTTACGACCGGTCATAGGGGAACTATCCTCTACTGATTACTGCACCACTGGACTCGGACGCTACCTATGACTCGGTTCGAGGGGTGGGGGTGAAAGAGACGCCACAATGACGGGACAGTCCCCGTTCAGACGAGGGATCAATAACCTCGTCTCCAGGGGTCTGGACAGAGACCCGACACAAAGACTAGGCGTCACACTCTCTCCGTCTCGACCTCGCGAGGGTGACCCTCTCTTCAGTGACTCAAAGGAAGGAGGCCTCGATAAATGGACACACGTACGAGACAACACAGTTAGAAGTGGAGAACACGACTGAGAGTTTAACGTGAGAACACCCTTGACGAGAGTCGGGGTGGAATTGGTACCAGTATCACCGTTAACGAGGACCAAAAGGAGTCCGTAACAAAAGTGGTTCGGTGATCACATCTAGGTGGTTTCAGTAGGGGCCTGACGTCATTAGTACACGGACCTCGGTGACACCCTCAATTACCTCTGTCGAGTCTAAGACTGGACGAGGTCAGGGGAACACACACACGGGTGTATCGGGTGTCGACGATTTCGCTCTGGGTAGAGTCTACGTCCTCGTGAGGAGGTAAGTCTATAAGACGTCCACGATTCAAAAGTTTCGGTCGTCGTCTCCATATTTAGATACCAAGAACGTCGGTGCTGTTCTCTTAGGTCGAGAAGAAGGAAACAACGTACTGGGGTCCCCGAATGGACACCGAAGTCAGGGTGGAGACGCACACAAGGAGGGTGGTCGTGGACATGGACTCTGGGGAGATTCCGGTCACCCCCACCTCCGTCGTTACCCGTCCCACACGTTCGGGTGACCCCGGTCGTCCCGGTCTCCTCCATAACCATCCTCCCTTCACCCTCGGACGAGTCCACCCACGAGGAGGATCACGGGTGGTTCCGTCCCCTGTCCCCTTCCCCCGTGTCACCACCGGGACGGAGAACACATGGTGAGTTGTTACCGTAAAACGAAAAGACCACCGGGTCTAAAGAAAGTGTTTGTAAGGACTAACACCTTGAGGAATAAGGACGGAGAAGTCTAGACAGACAAACGTCGGTCATCGACAAGAGAAGGACTCGGGTGAGAGGTTTGGGGTGTAAGGTCATGGGTTGGGGAAGGTGTGGTCACTCGCACTGAGTCCGACCCCGCACGTCTCGACGTCGTGTCTGGTAAGTACAGCCAGAATGTGACAGGACGGACGGTGTCTGGTCACAGACACGACAGAAAGGAGAGACAGGGTCGAGAGGGGCCCCCTCCCCCTTACCCTTCGACAACAAATTACTTACATCACCAGGTCGAAGGTTCTACCCTTCTCAGGGCCTGTAAGTGATGTCACACTGATACGACTTGTAATGACATGATATGACATATGAATTTTTACCGATATCACCATTTAAATTTCAATTCACATAAAATGGTGTTAAATTTTTTACAATTGGTGACTCCATATATGTAGACAGTACAGTACACTCGGAACGATGTTGGGACTTGACAATCATCCTATAGGGGTAAAATATCACTCCTCGAATTCGGAGTCTTTTCACTTCATTAAACAGGTTCCGTGTACTGACCTCTTAACGTTTCGACTCGTAGTATAAGCTAAGAGGACTAAGGTACGGGTCGCGACCGACGATGGTGTATTCCCCTCTCCTTCCAGTTACCTTAGTTGAGCTGACGACCAACTTTATAGTCTTTAATTGGGAACCTTCAAACACTTCTTTCGATATTTACACACACATCCCCACACATACACACACACTCACTCTCTCTCTCTCCTCCTTCTCTTCCTTCCCCTACCTCCCTCCCAACTTCTTTCCCCCTTCTCGTACAAAGGTCTGTGGACGAAGTATGAAGGACAAGTTATAAGGAGGGAAGGATTTAGAAGTCTCCCGTCCACACTCAGTTGACATTTGTGTCACTCCTTTCCAGTGGGTTGTCAATAAGGAAGTCGTCCGTTTTAGGTTTCAATGGACGTACCTCTAACAGACATATGGATTTTAATTCTGGGAATTCTACTAGCCTTCTTCAACCACCGAGAATGAAACCTTTACCGAGGTAATCTACAGGAGGATACGAGATAGGTGGGTGGTGGAGGAGACTTCTGTCTTTTACTGTTTTACGTAAATGTTTTCATTTAAATCACTCCCTCCCCTCCCCTGACCCTTCTCGTGGCGTGTCCGGAGCTCGGGTTAGGGTGGATGTATCTGGTGGTTGAATGACATACTAGGACACGCACAGGGAAGGAGACGAGGTTCCCAACCGGACGACAATGATGGTGGTAAAAGTAAGTGACTTAAACCCACCTTAAATTTCATCTTGTGTTAGAGGGTTCCTCTCAGTTTTTATGTTGTCGTAGTAGAGTAGGGAAAATTCATCGAAAATAAATGATACACGGTCCGTGACCGTGGGGTGAGGTCATGAGAACGGACCTTTTAGGGTACCTACCTCCTCCGACCACCCGATGTCAGGTGCCCCAGCGATTCTCAGCCTGTGCTGACTCGTTGAAGGGAAAGCGAAAAGTGAAAGTACGTGACCTCTTCCTTTACCGTCGGGTGAGGTCACAAGAACGGACCTCTTAGGGTCCCTGCCCCCTCAGACCACCCGACGGCAGAGACCCCAGCGTGTCTCAGCCTGTACTGACTTCGCTGAGTCGTCGTCGTCGTCCGTGACACTACCTGAGAAATGTATACCGTCGGGAGTAGGAAGATGTCGAACGTTCAATAAAAGTACTACTCTGAAGTGACTACTATGGTTCAAAGGGTTTCATAAACGGATCTACTATTTCTCACCTCAGTCTTTACCTTGTGCATGGACAGTCGAAGGTTTCTGACGAGAACAGAGGTGGGATACTACAACTCGAGTTATCGGTCCGTTGTACCTCGGTCCCTTCCTCAATCGGATGGACAGTCGGTGTCCCGTTTAAAACACCTCTTCCACCCGTAATGACAATGTTCTTTCGTCAACTGTTCATCTACCCCCCTACGTGACCCCCTCGTCCTTGTGTACTCGTCCCACCGTCTCTCATATTTCAAAGATCTTTGAACAGTTAATAGGAAAACCGAAGTCAAGTCAAGTCAACGAGTCAGCACAGACTGAGAAACTCTGGGGTACCTGACGTCGTGCGGTCCGCAGGAACAGGTAGTGGTTGAGGACCTCGAATGAGTTTGAGTACAGGTAACTCAGCCACTACGGTAGGTTGGTAGAGTAGGAGACAGTAGGGAAAGAGGAGGGTGGAAGTTAGAGAGGGTCGTAGTCCCAATTCACCACCATTTCTTAGGTAGACGGTCGTGTCCTCTACGGTCTCTACACCCAAGTTAGGGACCCTACTCTTCTGGGGGACCTCCTCTTTTACCGTTAGATGACGTCATAAAAACGGTCCTTTTAGGGTACCCGTCTTCTCGGACCTCCCGATGTCAGGTACTCCAGTGTCTCCGTCTGTGTTGACTCAATGATTCGTGTGTCTGTGTACAACTAGATACCGACTCTAGTATTTAGGTGTTGAAACCAAGAATTTACGGTGTACTTACCCCAAATAAACCTGTCCGTCGTCTCTCGGTGGTTTTCAAATATAGTTCCCCAAATAGTCGTTAACAATCACGATATATAGAATATTCGTAAGAAACATACAACACTTCTTTAATCCGTGTGGACGTCACAAAGTTTGTCGTGCACCAACCAAAGTGAAACGGAGCGTATCTGTCATCGTAATGACTATGATGAGTTATCTATTCGTTACCGTAATGTAGTCGTGGATCTCGGAGAATCGTTCGCGTCACTTCAGTCGATTACCACGACGAAGAAAGAAAAGAAAATACGAGATCCTTCCTAATTCTTTGAAGTTCCTTGAAGCTCGGTTTAAAGTTTTAGAACTACGTAGTAGAGAAAGTCCTGGATAGTTTAAGGGTCGTCCACAAAGAGTTTTCCCTCTGAAACCTTCGTCTGTCAGGTACTTCTGAAACCGGTCACCCTTTGGGGGGAGTAGGTCGGTGTTAGTCGTGAGTGGGTTGACACGACTACCACTAGGGGTCGGAGAATTTGGGGTCGTTCACTTCCTCTGAGTCTTCTCACTCTGAGTCTTTACAAGATTAATAGACCTTGAAAACTCAAAAGGACCAAGACGTCATTCGAGTGTCTTCCGAGGAGACGACAATCTACACACAGTCAGTTTACTACTCTATCGGTTATTCTTCTTTCAGTACCACTTACTATCGAAGTCTTTGTTCGAGACCTCGACCCTCTAAAATAGAGTCTTTTCACTCTGTGGTGGGCAGAAAGAGGGACGGTCAACACCTTCGTCCCGGAAGGTAGATTTTCTCGTCTTTTAATAGTTCGGCTGAGGTCTCCTCGGGTCCCTTCTATACCTTTATTTTCTTCGGGTCAGGGATGGAAGGGTGTCTGTGGACTACCGGGTTTCCTCTAACACACGGCAGAGACTTCTAGGGTGGCAGGTTGGAAGAGTTACATCGTCCCTCTCGTCTCGTTTGAGGTCAGGACTCTCCTCGAACTGTCCCTCGTAGACAGTGGGACAGATACTGTTATTCGAGTGGTCGGTCTGGGGTCCACTCTTTAGTTCAGGGGTGTCCGGATCCCCCTCCCTAGTGACACAAAAAGATTAAATCTCGAATGACCGTACCCACCAGAGTATACACCGGACCCTTCACAAACAGGGTGTGAGGTCGTGTCTATAAGATTCGAATAGACGGTCTAATATTAAAGTCCAAACCTAATTCACTAATTAGAGGTCCTTAATATATCTGTCTGTCCACCCTGTTTGGGTCTAAACTTAGGAAATCGAGACGAAGAACGTTCTACGGACTTGACCCCGTCAGACGAATTGAAGTGTTTCGGACCAAAGGAAAGGATAGTTAGCTAGGTAACGGTCAGAAGGAACAGAATCATTTCATCGTGTTGGTGGGAGGATAAACGAGTCCAGTTTTTAGATCCTTAGTATAAGATAAGGGGAGTGGGTGGGGTGGAGGGACGGAGAAACAAACATTGATTAGTAACAAACGTCGTTCAAGAACCGAGACAGTGGTTTTGTGCAAGACTTAGAGGACTGAACGAAGGTAAAGACGGAAGACGAGTTCAGACGTGGTGATGCCTGGTAGAGAACGAACCTGGTGGCGTTCCAGGTCGACCAGAGGTGCGAAAGTGTGAGAACGGGAGAACATAAGATACGAGGAGGAGTGTCCATGTCACTACGAGATTTCGTAATTAGGTTGGTGTAGTGAGGGGACGAGTAAAGTCGAAGTCGACTGAATGACACCGAGTGTCCATGTCACTACGAGATTTCGTAATTAGGTTGGCGTAGTGAGGGGACGAGTAAAGTTGAAGTCGACTGAACGACACCGAGTGTCCATGTCACTACGAGATTCCGTAATTAGGTCGGCGTAGTGAGGGGACGAGTAAAGTTGAAATCGACTGAACGACACCGAGTGTCCATGTCACTACGAGATTTCGTAATTAGGTTGGCGTAGTGAGGGGACGAGTAAAGTCGAAGTCGACTGAACGACACCGAGTAGGTCAAACGAGGAACGGTCGTAGAACATGAGAGAGGAGAGAGTGGTGTGACTGGAAGAAAGGTAAGGACTATCCGGTTCGATCAAGGTGGGGTCCCGGAAACATGAGCGACGAGCGAGACAGACCTTGTGAGAAGGACATCCTGAAACTGTAGAGTGAGGAAGTGAAATAGTGCCAGAGGTGAATCATGGTGGACGACACACACCTGGAACACCTAGTGAGATAGACTTTATCGGTGGGTGGAGGTCGTCAGAAAAAAGAATGTACCGAAATCAAAAGAGAGTGAATGGGGATAGATCAAACAATAGATAAACAAATGGAGTCATTTCATATTCAATTCACTCTCATTTTTGACAGAAGAAATGGTAACATAGGGGTCTTGGATTTTCTTGTTCCGGTCAAAGTTACTCAAGAGTTCTTTCATAAAAAACTTATTTACCTACCGACCGACGGACCGAGAGAACGAATGTTTTAGGATAAACCAAAGAGAAGGTGAGTCTTATCGTAGATTTGATGAATGATGACTGAAGTATCGAGACGAAGAAAACCAGGGACGAATACACAGGCTGAATGAAGGACGACAGAAAGGGACCGAGCGATCGGTTATCTGCTGTAGGACCTCAAGGAACGATAAAACACTTGTCTGAAGTAATACTGAGTCCTGGAATACTAAAGACAAGGAGGAAGGATATATTATGCAAAGAAACTAGAAAGGAAACAATGGAAATCCAGATTCAAGTTTACTGTGAAAAGGTCTATTCGGAAGAGATCGGTTTCTAGAGATAGATTTCAGATAGTGGAGTGGTGGTTCTTAAGTGTAGGAAAGTATAGTAGGACAAAATAAAGGAAATATCTTAATTATCTTACGACACTAAAAGAGACAAATGAAAAAAATTTTAACTTCATATCAACTAAATATTGTAACACAATCAAAGTCTACATGTCGTTTACTAAGTCAATATATATATACACACACACACACACACACACATATATATATGTGTGAAGATAAGAAAAATTCTAAGAAAAGGACATATCCAATTATGTTCTATGACTGAAATTAAGGGACACGAAACGTCATCCAGGAACAACCAATAGATAAAATACATATCGTTACACATGTACAATTAGGGGTTTAGGAATAAACAGGGGGTAGTGACGGGACAATATCAAAAGAATAGACAAATAAACAAACGCACAAATAGTAGTCGGAGGAGGATAACCTTGCTTTTAAGAACTCCCGTCTTGAGATAGAAAAGAACAGGAATTGAGATCAAGGTCGGGGATCTTGTTACGAACCTTATATTATTTAATAACAACTACTTCCTTATCCCTCCTTCTTTCCTACTTACCCTCGCTCCTCTCTACCCTCCTTTCTTTCCAGATCTATTGGATGGACTGTCTCGACAACCCTCCTAGTTTACCCTATTGGGTACTTTTAACGAATCGTGTCACGGACTATTTTTAATCCTCGAGTCAATCATTCATTCACTAGTAAGTAAAATGACAGAAGAGATAATAGACTATTTCTGATTTTAGAGACTGAAACGTCGAATATGAAGTTCAGAATCTTATTTCCTTGAAACCGGGACACATTGGGGAAGATCATCCCGATCTTCCTGGGGACGAGGAACTGACGTCTCCTCTCGTCCCGAAACTCCCCAAGCGTGACTACAAAAACATTTTGTGATCGGTTCAAAGAAATCAAAATGGTACACCAGTCGGTGACATAAAACAGTTGGTTTTCAGTTCCGTGAACTTATTATATTCTAAAACACGACAAAAGTCACATTTTTCGTATATGTTATAAATATATATTCCAACCTTAAAGACAACCAATCGAGTAGTCACGTCTTCTTATTTTATGCATTTTAACCCTGACAGGACCTTTAATGTCCTATATCTTAGGTGTCCACGGGTCCATGGTGTTTCGGTCGGAACTTTGGACAAGACCTACAACCTCGGGACCTTTAGTTCTCTGGTTAACAATGAGGAGAAGTACAGGGGGTATAACAAACGGGGAGTACTCACGAACTTCTTAGGAAAGTCCCTTATCAGTGACAGTGACGGGTAGACAGGTAAGAGTAACACGTAAGGACGACTACGACCCGGACACGAACCGTGACTCTCTAGTGATCCCGAATCACGGAAGGAAGATCCTCGGATGTAAGTCACCCTTCTAGCTGGTCGGGAAGAGTGGACAGTGTCGTGACTACCTCTCCACCATTGTTATACGATCCACTATGACTTGTTTCTCACCAACTAATACTCAGTCAAAAGACCATCTTTAGTCCTTTCCATAGTAACCTCCTCCCAGAATTTCTTGCTCAGATTCAAGTGGTTCCCTCCTCATTCCCTTGTCGTATGGTCTTGTTCTTACCGTACTTGTCAAGTCAAGTCAGCGAGTCAGCACAGGCTGAGAAACGCTGGGGTACTTGGTGTCGTGCGACCCGGAGGGACAGGTAGTAGTCGAAGGCCTCAGGTGGGTTTGGGTACAGGTAACTCAGTCACTACGGTAATTGGTAGAGTAGGAGACAGTAGAGGAAAAGAACGGGAGTTAGAAAGGGTCGTAGTCCCGGAAAAGTTTACTCAGTCGAGAAGCGTAGTCCGCCTTACTTGTTTGAGAACTTATAAACTCTCGATAAATTCCGAAAACTTTAGTTTAGACCTGAACATTATTGGATGTTTTCTTAGTCTTTTCCTAGAATATGTGTATATTTTTGACTCAGTAAAACGACATATGGACTTTACTTGTGTTGAAATATGTGTATGTGTTTGTACGCTGAGTGATACGACGTATTTGTGTTGAAACATTTTATCGATATGAAGTTTATTTTTCCACTTAATTTTTATCTTATTTTCTTTTTCTTTTTCTTTGACGTTTTTTATAAATACTTTAGACCTTTTGACTCTTCGGTCACCACACTCGTTTTCTACAACCCTGACTTCCGACCCCTTCGTCCTACCATTCCACATCATTCTTTTTTTCACATCTGACTACGACACACCACAAAATTATGGTTTCCTACCTCACTCACCTGTCGTCGACTCCTCTGACTCGAAGTAGGAGACCCGTCGACCCTACCACCACTCGAACACAAGTGTACAACTAGTCCTGTGAGACCGATGACCGACCTCTTATCCACCCTCCCCTCACTCTGACTCCGGTTGGTACTTTACCTCTATTATTGGATATAAAACCTGAGAAACACGGGTCTCCTTGTCGGCCTACAGTCCGTAGGTGTTGAGGGGTCATGGTTCGGTGACGGAAGGCAGCTCAGGGACCCAGGAGGAGGGGGTTTTGGCGGTTCCGGGGGTCAGCACTGGGAGGTCCGGAAGGTCTCCGTCCGTCGACGAGAAAGGTTCGGGCTACCCCTTCCATTCTTTTGTGTGTGTGTCCCGGCCACGTGTCGGTCGGTTCCCGTCAGTACCGAGGGCACGGGGGTAGAGGGACAGTGGAGGGGGGCGACGTAGGCGAGGGTCCCCTGCCACGGTTTGACGAAAAGACACCCCGACCTGTAGGTAGTGACGAATAAGAGTACATCTCCGACACCGTCGAACGGGCACTTTACTGTTTAGACCCCCTTGACCGGGGAATAGCGAGGACCCGGTCGGACGAAGGGGACTCTCGAAACGCAAACTAGTGACCCTTAGACAGGTTCTCCTTCTTTTTCTTTTCATCGACTTCTCCCTCCGTCCCTCAGAAACAAAAGGATGTTTCGGACACAACAGTTGTGTCGGTTCACCTCATCCTCTCCCCCTCCCTCGCCTCCCTCCTTTGAGTCACACTTGAACTGGACCCTAGGACTACCCTCAGGGGACCCGGTGACACCAGCCACAAGTCCTTACCTGACTTCCCGGGGTGACGACGGGGGTGATCGGGAGCACGGTATCTGACGTCGCAGGGACGAACCGTCGGAAAGACACGAGAACACACAAAAGGAGACGATACATTCCCTTGGAAGAGTGGGGGAAGGTAGGGGGCATCGGACTAGGGTGACTGTGACAGTTGTGGAAACGAGTGTAAACGAGATTACTTTGTGCTCCACGTGCATGTGACACCCCACTACACATAACGCCACGATCGTAAAAAAAATGACACCGGTGCTCGTGGTCACTTGTCATGTGACTTTCTCGATTAAGAAGTAAGCAAAGAAGAGTCGAACGACTAACGAGTAAACTGACGAAACCCGTTGGAGTCCCACTTTAAAGAAATTGAGTCACCAAGAGTTTGTAGTCGTACGTAGTCTTAGTTGACCTCCTGAACAATTTTATATCGAAAGACCCGGACTTGGGTCTCAAGGCTCAGTTGACCAGACCTAAACACGAATCAGCGAGTCAGAACAAGCTGACACTTTGAGAAACCTGACATCGGACAGTCTGAGACAGGTACCCTAAAGAGACCGTTCTTATGACCTCACACAACGGTGAAGGAGGAGGTCCCCTAGAAGGACTGGGTCCCTAGCTTGGACGTAGAGGAAACAGAGGACGTAAGGTCCACCGAAGAGATGGCGACTCGGTAACCCCTTCAGACCAGACCCAAACCTCGTAAACTCTTAAATGCAAAAATTGTTCAAGTGACCCTCTGTGACTATATCGACCAGACCCCCGGTACGAAACTCTTGGTGACGACTTTCAATGGAATTCAGTATAGGGTTTTCCTTTAAGACATTGCTCTTTATCTCGAGAAGATTCATATGAAACTATTATACCGATAGAGGTATAGTTTCTCCCACCAAACTAAAAATATTTGTAATTTATTAAGTCCGGAGTTTGGTAGAGAGACTTTCTCTTTTTTCAACAGTCTCTTGTCTCCTGATTCCAAAACCCTTATTTTACCCGAGGGGTAAAATAATTTAAAATAATTTAGGGTCGAGGGAGTAGTGACCGATAAATCCAAACCAGCACCCTGGGTGACTCGAAGTAACAGGAATAGACATTTTACCCCTACTATCACTGTGAGGAGAACATCCTACTAACATTCCTCTTTACTCTACTCCGGACCCTTTCGACTTGTCACGGGTCGTGTTGTCATTTACGAGTTCCTTCCGTGAGGATGGTAATGGAGTTCGTACGCAGCTCGTCGACGTGAGAAGAAACGGCCTGAGACACTATCTTTGTTCTCTAATCAATGTTGTTCACGACAATCTCGATCACTTGTGGGTGTCCCGTTTCCCTTTTGTTCTTGTAGTTGGATCCAGAGTACGGTAACTCCTTTGACCCATTCCTCATATACCCCAGGGAGACGTAATAAAGAATGATAACGTACATTTGGATGTTAATAGAGTTTCACCTTTCAAATTAAATTTTTTTTTACATTTCTTTGTTCTTTAATTCTCTATTTAGGGTATCCTCAAAGCCCCGGGTTCCTTCATTTTCAGATTATATTTCTGGGACGTCAGTATCGATTCGTGGTATTTCACACACACTTAGGACGTACGTCAGGGACCGTCAGGGACCCATGACCCCACCCCGTCCACTCGACGTGGAGATGTAAAAGAAACCACCACCCTCCCCCAGTCCAGTAACATGTTTGTCAAGTGAATTTGTCTGACGGTGATTGTACAGAAAAAAAAAAACGGGACGGAGAACGAGAACGTCTTCGACGCTTTCTTCCGTTGGACGGAGGTCACTCCACTCATGGGTAAAGAATTAACACGTCGTTACGTCGCGTAGTTGTTCCGACGAATCGGACGGGGTTTCGTCCGTTATTCGTGTCCAGTCCACAGACATAAAGAGTCTTCTCAACCTCTTCTTCTTTATTGTTTAACGTTGGTTGACGTTGAAAACTAATTTACTCTCTAATTTATTTGACGTAAATTGTTGACACGACTACAATTCAACGTTTCTACCCAGAGACTCCAGGAAAATAAATGCCATGTCAACCCGAGTCATTTAACTTTGTAGTCGGAGGATCATTATTTAGCCTAATCTCCGATGTCTCACGACACCCGTCGATCATTCTAGGGGACCTCTTCCTTTACCGTTGGGTAGGTCATGAGAACGGACCTTTTAAGGTACCTGCCTCCTCGGACCATCCGATGTCAGGTACCCCAACGTTTCTCAGCCTGCGTTGACTCGTTGAAGTGATAGCTACCCTGCTTCCTGAAAGACCGAAACCACGTGAGTAACATTATGAGAACGGTACCTTCACAGTCAGACTCATAACACGGGAGACTACACAGTACGCAACTCGACTGGTGAAATATAACTCCAAGAGCGCAGGAGAAGAGTTCTTCCGACGCTTCAACGACCGAGACAAAAGTAAAGTATCGATCTCTATGAACCCGAGTCTTTTAAACGGTGAACGTCTCGGTACTAAGATTGGGTGTACAAGGGTTTGATAAAAAAAATTCGACTCTATATTACCTATACATATTGACACATTCAAGCTTTCGTGTTATATAACCAAGTTATGTGTATAAAGTGTTCTAACAATGACACCATCGTAATTGATTGTGATCGATCGTGGAAATAGTGGAATGTATTAATAGTAAAGAAAACTTTTGTCAATTTTAAGATCAGAGAGTCGTTCGAATTCAAATATTATCTTATAAAAAAATTTTGATATTAGGGATACAACACGTGACTCAGAGGTCTTAAATACGACGTTCAAATATGAGAATTGTGGAGGTCAAAGGGGCGAGGAGCCAGAGACGATTGGTGGTAAGATGAAAGACGAAGATGTTCAAGTCCATAAAATAAAAAAATTCTAAGGCGTATATTCACTATAGTGTATCATAAACAGAAAAACCTGAATAAATCGTATTACGGGAACTCCAAGTAGGTACAACGTTTACCGTTCTACCGGAAGAAAAGTTCCGATTTATTATAAGGTATAGATATATATAGGTAGAAATATATATGTATGTGTATATAGTGTAAATATTATATACTGTAAGTACATAGAAATTGTAAACAATAGATAGTGTAAATGTGTGTATAGATGATATATGTGTATATGTAATATATATAGAGAGAGAGAGTGTAGAAGACATGTATCTGTAAAGCCAACAAAGGTATAGAACCGGTAACACTCATTATGACGTCAGAGGTATCCTCACGTCCATAGACAAAGTCTAGGACAAAAGCAAAGGAAACCCACATATGACTCTTCATCCTAAAGACCTAGTATACCGTGAAGTTAAAAATTAAAAAACTCCTTGGGGTATGTCATAAGGTATTACCGACATGATTATCTATACGGGGTTGACAAAACTCACATAGTGGAATTGAGGAAGTGTTTCTACGAGGACAAGAGTTCTTCCAGTCAGAATCTTCCTTTTGATTTGGATTTTTACTAGTATGATGGATAAGTGAGTAATTTACAACTATTATCATCTTACATAATGTAAAATATTATCTCTTTCCATGTTCAAAGTCTCCAACGTTTTTACACCTCTAGCGAAAAGGAACCCTCCCAGTCCCTTCAAAAAAAAAAAAATTATCTTTTGTATAGTCAAGCGATAATGATGTTATTATGATGTATTATTGTTATATTGTTATCATTTGTGTCACTCATACCCAAGTCAACTAGACCCGATCCGAGTTGACGGACCGTGTATACAAAGTCCGACAGGTCCGTTAGAACGTTTACGACTCAATCTCATTTTGTGACTTGCCAATGTACCGTAACCCGTCCCTAGATCCTTCCCTACTTCTTATCTCCGTAATTAAGTTAGTTGGATTGTCACTTCTACGTTGTAAACTTGATTCATAATTCCTATTTGTAGACAGTCTTTTGTGTCCTTTTCTGTAGTATTCGTCTTGGATTTTCACACCTCATAGGACAAAAGAAAACCTTTGACTTCATCAACTCAAATCTCATATCTTTCATATCATTCTTTACCCTTCCTTACACAACAATCTCCCTCTATCCTTGGTTTATTACCTCCTAAGACATGTGGTTCCTAACCTACTCTACTAGACCAAGTTGTTCCTTGTTTGACGGACCTCGATCTATTTTAAGTACACGAAACCCTTGGGAATCAAGTTAACGGATAAACTTTCTCAAGTCACTACTGTGTCCCATTCAGTCGACGGAAGATACACGCAAACACACTTTCTCTCTTTTTTAATCTGTCGGGTCCTCTACTAGACATGATAAATGAGATACTTGAACCCGGGGTCACAGTGTCAAACTCCCCTGTTACATGAAGACGACACGAGATTCAACCAGAACGAAGGGAGGTCGGAACTTATGATACTCGTAGAGTCACACTAATACTCACACGACACTATCATCACAAGTCGAGCTATACGTAAAAGAGATATCGAACCGAGACCTGATTCGACTGAAGAAGAGACCGTAAAATTAGTAGGTAAAGTTGTACGCCCCGTCACCCCGTTTGAACTATCCGTTCATAACTCTTTGACCAGTCAGAGACCACACTGTGGAAGAACGATTCCCTAAATGTTCGTGTCAAAGTCAAACTGAAATTTGTCAAAGGAAACTGAAATTTTGAATTAGAATAGATTTTACTCTGAACGATATGAAGTCACTACTATTCTTTCTGTTCTCTACTTCTCCCTGGTCTTATGAATCCACACCGAAGTACCTTCATTTTTCTTGAACTTTACATAGGACATTACTATCCAGTCCTAATGTATCCAGATGAATAAACAAGGGAAAACACTCTGAGACATCGAGTCTGTCATTTCTTGGACGGACGTTACGTCCTCTGGACCCAAACTGAGGACCCAGTCCTTCTATGGGACCTTTTCCCTTACCGATGGGTGAGGTCACAAGAACGGACTTCTTAAGGTACCTGTATCCTCGGACCGCCCGATATCAGGTACCCCATCGTTTCTCAGTCTGTACTAACTCGACGATCCGTGAAAGTGAAAGATTCCGTCCACTCCCATCTCATCATAAGGGTCTTTATTAATGTAAGAACTGAATATCATCCATCTGCCTTCTTACCTACCGACCTGCCTGGCTTCCTGTCTCGTTACCTACAGGTGACATCTCGATCTTGTACTAACTTTCGTTCCACCATCTCTTCTCCTATATTTGTCTGTCTTCTTCCTACGACTATACCTTTTCATTCTGTACTGTAACTTAAGACTTTATGTAATTCACGGTACGATCCCCAAAAGTTAAAATAGAACATTACGATTCTTTAATGAAACTTGTTCATTTACGGTACTACGACTCGTAAGAATCTATGTTGAAGGTACATTTGACGACGAACAAATCCTTCTTGTAGAAGGTACAAGTACCATAATTAGTAGTTACTTCTATAATCTAATCTTTATCTTATACAGTCTAGAGTAATGACCTTCCCCCGGACCGTTAATAGACTACGTTGTCCGGTATATCGTATTATAGTTGTTTTTAGACTCGAAATTTAGAGTCAGAACGGTGAATTGCAAATACATCAGAACCCGTTTACAGAATTGAAGACGTTTGGAGTCAAAATGAATACATTTTACCCTATAATTATCAAGGATTGTGTACGTCAACACCGTACCCAACTTACTTTATTATCAAAATTTCACAAATCACGTAATGTTTCACAGATCTCTCACAACTCCTTTCAAACGAACCGACAATATATTGGAGAGTGGTTCCCGTCCCTAAGTACAAGTCTTGGAATAAGAGAAGTTTTTAGGAAACTACCCCTCGAGTAACGGACCTCTAAAGTCACAAAAAGAAAACCCTCCCGTCTAAAATAAGTATACTGTGTGTAAACAACTCGTAGATGGTATACGGTTCACGAGAATATAACTCTGATGTGACTCTTGTGTCGTCACATATTTTTTATAGAATGTACACGGGTGTGTGTGTAAACAAACAAATAAGTTTTCAGGAACTTCAACCCGACCTTTTCTTTACTGAAGGAATGAGATGTGAGAGTTAGTAGATAGGACCTGGATGACTAACTACGTTACCTACAGCAGAGATGAGGAAAGAAATTTTTTAAAAAACAATAGATAAACCGGTGTAACCCAGAATTCAACACCGTTTACCCTAGAAGTATCGTAGGACGTCTAGAAAGTAAAGTCACCTACTGGAGAGATCAAAACCGTGCTCCCGAATCAACGAGTCTCCGTACACCCTGGAAGCAAGGGACTGGTCCATAGCTTGGACGTAGGGGACTTTATTTCTCGAAGAGAGACAAAATCACAGACTTAGTCTCTAAGGGACTGAGTCCTGATGGGAGACTGAGAAGGATTATCCTTTTTTGGGTATCAATATCGATTACTCCTAATCAATATCGATTGATATTGATATCACTAAGAAATGGTGACTTAGTCGTCCCTTCAGGGAAATAAAAAAGAAATGCACTACAAAAAATTTTATAGATTCCTGATGTAAGAAGGGATTAGAGTTTGAGAATAACAAAAATTGGTAATAAGTGTTTTGTCCCCAGATACAAAAACGACATAGAGACGTCTATATAAAACATTAGGAGAAAAATCCTTGAGTTACGTAAATGTTATCGGTAAAAATGAAGATTCGGGGAAATATGACACATAATGTATATTCGCCGTAACACACTACCTCGTTCATGTCCGGGTCTCAGTTTAATCGTACCCAAGTTGGGACGGAGACTATGTTCAGTCACTTGTCGATTCGAAACTATACGTACAGAGATTTCACTTGTATCATTATAAATGAATGACCAACAGTGTTTCTGATTTACTATATCTAATATATTTCGAGCCCTCATGTGTCTTCTACTAGTTACTTAGAATCAAAGAAGTTGGGAACCGGAGCGGGAAAGAAGAAGAGAGATCTTATAATTATAGTGTAATTACTTTACTGAGAAACCTCAAATAGGAAACAGTAGTGAGAAAGTGCGTTTGGTTCGATCAACCGTACGGAGAACTTATTTGTCGAAGATAAACACACTCACTCGTTTCGTCCAATCAGGGTCCCGTCGTTAGTCGGGACTCAGATACAGTCATGAATCGTCTCAACTGACAACCGATTATAAAATAAGTAATCGATATTGATACCCAAAAAAAGGACAATTCTCAGTCTCCCCTCAGGACTCAGTCCTTTAGAGACTAAGTCTGTGATTGTCTCTTCGAGGAATAAAGTTCTCTTATCTAAGTCTATCATGTTACAAAGAGAGTACACTCCCAGACACCCATCTAAAATCCTCAGGTGGTATAAGAGAGGGTTTGTAAATTAAAACTAAAAGTACAACTGTCATCAGAAATTTTCTATTATATTTGGACAAAAGTTACAGATCTACCGGAGGAAGTTGGACCATGAAACCTTGTATGAAAACCCAAACACAAAAACCATAAAGATGGGGTGTGTCTCACCCCTTATCTTCACAGAAGATCCCGACTCCTCTAATACACTAGTGCAGATCCTCGATACAATACTGATCCTTCTTATCTAGGGTCCCCTACTTACGGAAAGGATTCCGTGAGTTCATTTTGTTACTATTGTCTTTACTGTGCCACCAGTTTATTCTATGCCGACATCAAGAATGAACTTGTCACCATTTACGATACTCCTTTTTATGTATATATTCAAAATTTCCAATGTGAGGCGAATGTCAACAATGTTTGTAACCGATATAAGGGAGACAACACATTATATAGTAGCATCGGATGGAATGTAGGTTATCAAACATGGAGGAAGAAGGGGTGGGTACATAACTGGGAGGGGGATGTTGACCATTGGTGATCAAACAAAAGACACAGACACTCAGATGAAAATATTTCTTTTTTCGCATAATCCTATTATTTTACCCTAACCTTTACTTTGGTTCCTCCACGTCCTGGTAGTCCTTTTCGGAAGGACTTCACCACTGTAAACCCGGGGGTAGTACCTCCAGACCTTCTACAAGGTTCTCTCCCTGTCGGCCCCACGTGAGAGTTCGCTCTTGGTGAGAGTTACTCAAAGTCCTTGCTCTTTCCGTTCCTCATCTCGATTTTGAGTCACACGATCCCGTCACCATCACCACTAAGAATCTTCGGTACCTGACTCAAACCTCAAACGAGATTTACGTAACCCTTCGGTCCATCACTCGACTGTAAATAAACCCCTTCTAGTCAGACCAACGACACATTTATTGTATATCACTTCTTCGTCCATCTTTGTCCGTCTATCGGATCCCTTGGAAACACTGTTGTTACTTTGTCACTGTCATAATCTTTAACGTCAGTTACGACTGTATCACAGGCAAGATTCCTACACTTACTAAAGTAAACACCGTTAGAAATTCTTCATCTATGTTACTAATATCTAAAATATTTACCCTTTTGCACTCAGTGTCCGATTTATTGAACTGTACCGGTGTGAAGATTCCATTCTGGATCACCAACTCTCCGTCGACCGGTATGTCTTTGTAAGGTCCTTCGTCCTTGTCGTAAACGTTTCAGGAACTACATCTTCTCACCTCCCGTAGGAACATTTTGTCTCTCCTCTGGTCACACCAATCTCACGTTACTCCCTCTTTCTCCCAGCATCCTTCCTCAAACCTCTCCAACGATCCCGACTCTAGTATGTGCACTCCGTAAGTTACCAAAACAACAATGAAAAACAAATTAATCTTCTATCAATGAAATACTATAACACTACTAAAAACGGTATGTAGTTGTACTTAATTGTAACAAAACAACAAAAATTTAATTTATCGTATTCGTTCCAACAGATTCGATAGAAAAATTTTCTAGAAGGACCGACGATATACCTCTTATTTGACAACTTCCTGGTCTCTTTTTACTATATGAATTAATCACGGAATTTCTTATTCATTCTCTATGACATATCGTGTTTCTTGAGATGACTTATGAGACACCACTGGATTTACCCTTTCTTTAAGTTTTCTCTCCTATGTGCATATACATATCGACTAAGTAAAACGACATGTCATCTTTGATTGTGTCGTAACATTTCGGTGACATGAGGTTGTTTTTTTCATCACATTTTTTTCCGGATAAGTGAACAATCAGTAGTATTATTTCCTTTTAATGGTTCGACTTTTTTTTTTTTTTCTTATTCACTTTCAAACACCTTTCTTGTAACCTCCGTTCCAACAATGTTCGTCCCCTTGGTGTGTTCTTTTTCGCGTCCCCGTTCTTTGTAGGACTACACAGCTCCTTGGCGTCATTGAACCGTATTAATCTTACGTATCGCCGTCAGACGCATCGTACATTATTATCAAGTCGGTTATGACCGACTTATTATATTACCTGAGTCTACCAAGAATCGAACTCTGAGTTAATATATGTCAGACAAAAACAATAAAAGATCTAAGAACCCACATCAAGTCGAGAGACAGATTTAATATTTAAGAAACTTTCGTCCCTTTCTTAGTTTATGAAGAAAGAATGGTCGATGTATTAAAACTCTAGAAATTTTTAACTTGTTGTGTCGTTATGAACTTTTGTTCTTCTAGCTTCCTCACACAATATTCCTCAATTCTCGTATCCGAAACACCAGTCTATCGGAATCCAAATACAAAACTCGAGGTGTGATCGACACACTAGAATCTTCTCAATAAATTATAGAGACCCGGAGACTAAAGGAGTGTACCCTTTTACCTTTTTAGTTATTTAGGATGGACAAAACCCAACGACACTCCTAGTTCTATACATAGATATTAAGGTGTTTCAAGGGTCGTTATAACATTTGTGAACTATTTGCCGTCGTTAAACAGTACACAAACCTCACGTCCCAAACGGACATTGTTACAGATCCCGACGTCCGTCGCCGGCCGAAGTCCTCCAGACAAAGGATCCTTTCGGTCTGTCATCGAGTCCCCTACTGGGACGGAAAGTGAAGAATTTTGTTTACGAGAGTCTATACTATAGGATGGAGTTTCGTCTGTGAGACTTTAAGTCCATAAAATTTCGAACCGGAATTATTATTTTTACTCCCGAACCCCAGTAAAAATAAGTACGTCACTTTCAACGGTGACCTAATAACTCTTTAACGAATCACCAATGTAATCATCTTCAGTCCCACACAAATTTCTCAGCAAGGATTCAAGTAGTCACTAAAGTAACTAAGACAATTCATTATGATAATTCCCATTCATTTTGATAAGAATATTCACTATTATAGTCCGTGTCTCTTTATATCATTGACGGAACAGTGTACAAGGGGTATATGACTGACGATATATCTTCTTAACTAGACACTTTGGCAACCTAGTCGGATTGCTTTAAAACTTTTTATAGTAGATTTTGGGTGAAAATTCGAGGCACTGGAAGTGGTAGTGAGACCCGAAGCAGTAAAAGTAAAGAGTAAAAAGGAACAAGGACATCAAGGTTCCTTTTCTCGTTACCTGATCCTTAATCTTCCGGACAAAAGGACTGGGTGTCACCACGACAGAACTCACTCAATGACTTCGAGAGGTTCGGAGTCAAAGGTGTACACGATGACTCTCCTGAGTTCCTCTCTTCATACATTGTAATCGCACTTATCTCGAACTCCCTTACTCCCGTGCACTCAATTACTCACTCCTTAGAGCCGCGAAGACACGCAGGGGCAGAAGTCTCGTGTGCTACCGGAGAGCAGTACCGAAACGAAGTATCAAATAAGCCAAGAGAACCCAGGAGAGACGTCACACACGGCGACTGGAGGAGGACGTGACTGAAGGTGACGTATCCTCACAAGTACGAGACAAACTGGAGTCGACCGTGAAAATAAAAAGGCTCTTTAAGATGTTGTCTCACTAACGCTGGGTTCTAAGACGTGAGTTTATAGATCGAAGATTAGAGACGAGACGACGAATGATGAGACACTGGACCTAACACGGAGTCAAAGGAGTAAACTTGTACTTTTTCACTATCATAGAAGTATCCCAGTTAACTCTTAGTTTATTTAACTCAATATATGAACCCTGTCACGGATCGTGTTTCATTCCCTTATTTTCAATAATCGAGAATAATAACAACTGTACGGGAGGAATGTCTACTCTGGTCACCAAACTGTTTCATCAAAGTTTCAATTATTATAATGAGGACTTTGACTCTAATGAGATTATTGTAAATGTTCCAGTAACATAATCAGTCCCAAGAGGTCTCCTTGTCTTGGTCATCCCATACATAAAATACATAAATACGTAATGTATAATCTAACGTATATAATGTATATATTATAAAGTAATAAATAATTCATACTCCTTAACCGAATGTGTCAATATCTCCGGTTCTTCAGGGTACTAGACGGTAGATATTCGTCTTTTCGGTCACCATATTAAGGTTCAGGTTGTCGGACTCTTGTCCCATGGTCTACCCTATTTAGCGTCAGGTTCCCGTCCTCTTCTACTCAACTGTACTGGGTCTAGTCGTCTACTCGGTCCTGTTTGACTCACCTAAGGAGAAAGGAGGAGAAAACGGAGACAAGTGTGGAGTTACCTAACGTATGAACATAATCCCTCCCGTCACACGAGATGACTCGGGTGACTGAGTTTACGATTGAAGTAGGTCTTTGTGGGAGATTTGTCAAGATCTTTATTATAAGTAGTCCTGTGAGACACTGGTCAGTTCAACTGTGTATTTTAATTGGTAGGGAAATCAGTGTCATGAAGCCACCGGGAATACATCTCTCTCAACTGAATGGGTAAGTACTTGATCTTCGTTTATGGATCGCAGGTCTCGACTTACTGTAACAAACGACAACTACGATAACATGTCAGTGTCATCTTAGACACTTCAACACTTCGTACGTCCCCATCCTTAACCCGTACGTATGTGTGTACCCATATGTACATATACACGTATGTGTATATATCCGATGTATTTGAGTACACATTTTACTATCATTTTAGTTTATGTTTCTACATATACATCTCCACACACACACACACACACACACACACACACAAGACATTTTTACCACCTTCACCTTCTTGACCACTATCTCCGTCATCTTCGACTTCAGGTTCACCAATTACACACGTCTCCCCCTTTACCACCATTTACAATGACATTTACCTTCATCACTTGAGACACACGGTTCGTGACACGATTTGGGTCGTATTACTGTTAGTCGAGTAGGAGTAGTCTTTGTCCTAATTTCCTTTTTCTCTGAACCTAGGTTAATACATACGTCCCAGTGTCGGTCCATTTCGACCGATCTCCACACCTCTAAGGTGGGTTTTTCGGAGATAAAGGTCTTCACACAGAGAGGAATATCGGTAAGACCATTGATGAAGTAGAAAATTGGTAATAGATTATAAATCTTCTGTCTCCAGCCTTATCGAATACTCCTTTTTAAATTTATTTTTAAAAAGGTACGTTAAAACATTTGGAGCGTGTTTACGTAAAACTCTAGGTCAAATCTATCTTACCTACGGCAACAAACATAAGATTAATGGTCAGTAAACTAAGTTCTTAATTAAGAAAGTAAGTCCTTAAAGAATCCCATTTTCGGATACCCCTCCAATCAGAATGTTCTTCATAAATAACCTCTGTCTTTGAAAGGTGAAACCCTGAAACCCATTAACTCTCTAGTCTACCAGAGTAGGAAGGAACAGTGGTCCTTGGCCATCTTACAGGGTCCCTCGTCGACGACCGATTCGATGTTGAGAAGAAGGATGAAGATCTTGACCACCTGGTAGCTTTTTTTACCTTATTCAACCTAAAAGTTGAATCCAGGTGTGGGGATTATTTTGTCTACTTTTCGTCCCGTGTGTCCAAAACAGTAATTCAGAGTCAGAAAAGATAAAGTTAAGTCCAAGAAATCTAAAAGGCCTTGACAGAACGTCGCTTTGAACAACTGAGTAGGAGCACGTCACATCGTATCCTCTTCCACTCGTACCTTTCCATGGACAGTCCGTAAAGGGTGCAATTGAGTCAATAAGGTGGTGACTTGACGACCACTGGGTTGGTCACTCTAGTGTGCTGGTCACTCTCCACCTACCCTACTTAGATCCATGTCACAGGTCGTGCATCATGGGAGTTTTTAATCGTCGACTAGGACAGCACCTTTTGAAGTGACAAACTGCTTCACTCAACCACAAACTTATACGATACACTCGACGAAAGGATCGTACATGTCAGACTATGTCTCCAAAAGAAGTTTCCTCCTACCACCGGGTCCTCACCTGAAGCGTTCTCCTTCAGTTTTCAGACACAAAGTAGGACTCTCGGGTTTTTAGACAAATCTTCTATCCAAAGATTCCCAGGTTTATGTCAATCTTTTATAAACGAAAGTGTTCAGTAGAAATTGTAAAGGTGACGCAAATGTCCCAAGAATAAAGAGGTCCTTGTATTCCAACTTCCATAGTAATTCTTCGTAAGTATAAAATAATACGTTACAAATTTAATGATCTCCAAAAGATATTCTTTCAGTCTTTTTTCTATTTTTGGACTACGATATACGTTCATTATTTTCCTTGAAAGGTTTTACGTTTGGAGTCGTGAAGAAAAATTTTTATGACATTAAAATTATTATATTATTTAAACATCGTGTTAAAAATACCTTACGGATATACGTCTCCCGTCTATAAAGTAAGTTATAGATATCATATGGAAAGTTCATCTAAAATAATAATGACAAAACACCTCATCCTTTGACTTCTAAATTCCATACATAAGTTATGAAAATTTTGATCTTTTACCTTCTCTCTCCTAAGTTTAAGTTTAGACAGACTGGGGTTCGAGGCTCAGACAGTCATTAAGACACTACGGAGGGTTACTACAGATTTCAGGATCTATGTCTGACATGTGTTTATAACATTATTTACACCTTTGTTTCTTTAACTTCGTATCTATATAAATTTAATATCTTAATAAAGAAGGGTCTTTAGGTCCAAGTAATATAACTGGGTACAGTATAATGTAGTTCCACATAGAGTCTAGAACAAAATTACCTGGTCCTTTTTCTATTTTCTGTAAGAGTCTACCGTCTTTCCCTTCAAATTTATGTACATGTCACAGAAAAAAGGGAAAATTGTATTACGATCCTGACGAAGAGATATTTCTGTTGACTAGACTTTCTACTAAAAAAAATACGAGACAACTTTAAGAAAGACTAATAGACTTCAGTCTATAAATAAGTAAAGACTGTTTTCATCAGGTTCTTTAACTAATCTGTAAAGAAAGTTGTAAAGGTGTTTAACAAAGATTAATTATTTCAATTAAATGGTATCTGGGTACCTCTAACAATCCAGTGACCTCGTATTCTACGTACCGTATCAGATATTAAATTCTTGTAAAAAGAGCTAATAAAATACGTCCCCCTTCCCTTGTTTTATCACTCCCTTCTTTAATGACTACGTGATCTCAAGTATTAAAAAGGAGAAGTCGTTTTACTTGACAGGTAGGTATAGAATTTTATAATGTCTCTAATACTTTCTTTTTGGACTTTATTGGTTTCACCAGTTTATATCTATCCCTTAGCTCACCTTATACGAATATTATATTTTTTTTTTTTACATCCCTTTGTCTCCTCCTTCAGGTCGGAAAGGTGACAGATATTGATGTCTTTATCCCACCCTTAGACCTTCTTATGGTTTTGCTTTTCTCGAGTGAACACACCACCACCTTTCCAATGCCCACTAAGCAAACAGAGAGAGGATAGGTGTAGGTCCACTTCTTCACTAAAAGGCAAGCGACATCTATGTCAACATCCTTCGGGAGAAGAAAGTGAGGGATCAGGACAAAGAAGGGTCTCGTTGAGGTTGACACTGATAATCTCACATAGGTAAAAGTAAAGAATAAGAAGTCGATGTTTGAGTCTACAGACAATTTCTATGTCTTAAAATGTAAAAACATACGTGTCGTAGAACAAATAGGAAGACTTTGAACTTAAAAAAGTTTCGACAAAAGTATAGGATAGATACGACTACGTACATGTCGATCAAATCAGTAATATTAACGTATGATATATATAAAGTAACACTTTCCTTCACTTTCACTTCAGTGAGTAACACAGGCTGAGAGACACTGGGACACCTGACATCGGATGGTCCGAGGAGGGAGCTACCCTAAAAGGTCCGTTCTTATGACCTCACCCAACGGTAAAGAAAGAGGTCCCCTAGAAGGGGTGGATCCCAAGCTTGGGTCCAGAGGACGTGACACCCGTCCGCGAAATTGGAGACTTACATAGTATTAAGTACATAAAAGACTGACTCCCTATAACTTTAACAAAGAATAGAAGTGTAAAGGGTTACTATAACGTCACTAGTAGGAATGCATAAAGGTCCACTTATATTCGTTCAAAGAGATCCAATAAATGAATTTCATCTTTAACGATTTATTATTATTCTTTGAAGTCAAGAAGATATTATCCATAACTTTTGAATAGAGAGTTTCACCGACAGGAGAGTTTGGTCATATTTCTCAAAGGGGCACAAGACCGGTTTACAACACGAAAAGGTCAACCCCCTAAGAACGATTTGACTGCCTACATTTACTCTAAGAGTAACAGAACCGAGGTAGAAGGACAACTGGTATTCTGAAGTTTAAACGAAAACATTTACTGCTTAAAAAAAGAAGACACTACAGAAAGTATAGGAAAACAAGTCAAAAGATACCTAAACTGTAAAAGGATAAAGTCCGTAAGGACTATCTCAAATCTATAGTTGATTTCAAATAATCTGAAGTAATAATTCACACCATAGACAACCGTAAATTGGATCAACTCTCTCAAATAGATGTACCTTTAAAAAAATATAGATAATTTTATCAACTCTCAAAAAGAGAGAGTAACAAAGTCACACTAAGTAACATCACTATCTAAAAGACTACAACTCCGAAGGAACTTCAGAAACTTATTTAAAATCAATAAGAATTCAACTACAATTATGATTAAGTAAATAAATCATGAATCACTCAAACCTGATTTCAAAGAATGTACTTTGACCCGAAATAAAAATAAAGTAACAAACTTGAAAAACACTAAAAGTATAGTTTTAATGTGATAGGAGGCTTTTACTCATTTCATCAAAAAGAGAAAAAGATAGGAGACTTTGAAACGATTTCAAAAGAGTATTTTGTATCACCTGCTTTTCCTCTCTCTACGTAACTCACACCTCCACCCACACTCCCGCTAACTAGGCTCGGGAAATTACCAAACAACCGGATGATCAGAAAGACCAAGAAGTCAGAGACACCATTAAAATATAAAGGGATAATTAAACGGTTTAAAGGGATTTTAAAGTTTACATAACCGTCTCTCGACTAGAATTAAAAAAAGAATCTAAAGACTTTCAGACCTTGTTCGAGATCGAAACAGGGGAAAGTAAAGACATCAAACACACACATGTCTATACGTACACGGAAGGGAGTAACAGAACTAGTCAGTACGATTTCACACCAGACTATAATTACGTGGATGGATTCGAAAGAAAACCTTTCAACCGAAATATGCGAAAGAGGTAACTATACCCTCGAAACCAAATAGACCGTCAAAAGTTGTCGTAATGGTTCTAAAAAGGTTGTAGGTCAGTCTATGAGAGGTAAAAGGAATGTCATCTGATTAGATACACGTAAAAAAACACTAAGAACTAGTCAGACCTGAAAAGGGATAATATAAAATACAAAATCTGAATGGTACGTTGACGGAATACAAGTAAATAGGAAAGGACGGAAGAATTATAACTTAGAAAGAGTAAATCACAAAAGGAAGATGGTGAATCTTTATCTCCTTTTGTTATCTTACCCTTTCTGATCTCTAAAAAAATTTCTTTTAATCTCTATGGTTCCTTTGTAAAGTACGTTTCTACCCGTGTTATTTCATCTCTTTACCATACCTGGGTTGTCTTCGTCTCTATAATTCTTCTCCACCGTTCTTATGTGTCTTCTCGACATGTTTTTCTAGAAGTGTTGGGTCTATTAGTGCTACCACACTAGTGAGTGGATCTCGGTCTGTAGGACCTTACACTTCAGTTCACCCGGAATCCTTCGTAGTAATGTTTGTTTCGATCACCTCCACTACCTTAAGGTCAACTCGACAAAGTTTAGGATTTTCTACTACGACACCTTCACGACGTGAGTTATACGGTCCTTTAAACCTTTTGAGTCGTCACCGGTGTCCTGACCTTTTCCAGTCAAAAGTAATGTTAGGGTTTCTTTCCGTTACGGTTTCTTACGAGTTTCATTGCGTATTAACGTGAGTAGAGTGTGCGATCATTTTATTACGAGTTTTTAGAGGTTCGGTCCGAAGTTTTTATGTACTTGGTACTTGATGGTTTACAAGTTCGACCAAAATCTTTTCCGTCTCCTTGGTCTCTAGTTAACTGTCGTAGGCGACCTAGTAGTTTTTTTCGTTCTCTCAAGGTCTTTTTGTAGATAAAGACGAAATAACTGATACGATTTCGGAAACTGACACACCTAATGGTGTTTGACACCTTTTAAGAAGTTATCTACCCTGATGGTCTGGTGGACTGGACGGAGAACTCTTTGGACATACGTCCAGTCCTTCGTTGTCAATCTTGACCTGTACCTTGTTGTCTGACCAAGGTTTATCCTTTTCCTCATACAGTTCCGACATATAACAGTGGGACGAATAAATTGAAGATACGTCTCACGTAGTACTCTTTACGATCCGACCTTCTTCGTGTTCGACCTTAGTTCTAACGATCCTCTTTAGAGTTATTGGAGTCTATACGTCTACTGTGGTGGGAATACCGTCTTTCACTTCTTCTCGATTACTCGGAGAACTACTTTCACTTTCTCCTCTCACTTGTTCAACCGAATTTCGAGTTGTAAGTCTTTTATTTCTAGTACCGTAGACCAGGGTAGTGAAGTACCTTTTATCTACCCCTTTGTCACCTTTGTCACAGTCTGAAATAATAAAAACCCGAGGGTTTAGTAACATCTACCAACTGACGTCGGTACTTTAATTTTCTGAAAGTGAGGAACCGTCCTTTAAATACTGGTTGGATCTGTCGTATAATTTTTCGTCTCTGTCATGAAACGGTTGTTTTCAGACAGATCAGTTCCGATACCAAAAAGGTCATCAGTACATACCTACACTCTCAACCTGACATTTCTTCTGACTCGTGATTTCTTAACTACCAAAACTTGATACCACAACCTCTTCTGAGAACTCTCAGGAGATCTGACGTTCCCATAGGTTGGTCAGGTAAGATTTCCTTTAGTCAGGACTTATAAGTAACCTTCCTGACTACAACTTCGACTTTGAGGTCATGAAACCGGTGGACTACACTTCTCGACTGAGTAAACTTTTCTGGGACTACGACCCTTTCTAACGCCCGTCCTCCTCTTACCCTGTTGTCTCCTACTCTACAAACCTACCGTAGTGACTGAGTTACCTATACTTAAACTCATTTGAGACCCTCAACCACTACCTTTTCCTCCGGACCGTACGACGTAAGGTACTCCAACGTTTCTCAGTCTGTACTGACTCGTTGACTTGACTTGAAGACGGTGAATTCTTCAATTTATAAGATAAAGATAAGAAAAACACCACTGTTTCAAACTGTAGGTGTCAATTGATTCAGATTACTATTAGTTTTAGAGATAGGACGAGGACTTACCACGGACTCTTATTAAGAGTATCGGGACGAAGTGTTAGAAGTTATTAATAATAAATCGTAAAATTAAGATGAAATAAGAAAAAATTTAAATAAAAAATTAACCTTCCATTAACGAAATGTCACGACACAACCAAGAACGACATTTTGTCACACTTAGTCGGTATTGATAAATATGTATGTATGTGTGTGTGTGTGTATATATATATATATAGGGGAGGGAACACTTGAAAGGAGGGAAGAGGGAAAAGTGGGGAGAACTAGTGGTGTCTCACGGACCGACCCGAGGGACATGGTATATCGTCGAAAGGTGATCGATAACAGAGACTATCGGGTTAACCATTTCTTAGGTGGACGTTACGTCCTCTGGGACCAAGTTAAGGACCCAGCCTTAAACGGTTTAAAATCCCTTTAAACCGGTTAATTAACCTTTTCTAGACGACCTCTTCCCTATCCGATGGGTGAGGTCACATGAACCCGAAGAGAACACCGAGTCGACCATTTCTTAGACGGACGTGACACCCCCTGGACCCAAACCAGGGACCCAACCCTTCTGGGGGACCTCTTCCCTTTCCGGTGGGTGAAGCCAGAAGACCGGACCTCTTAAGGTACCTGACATATCAAGGACCACAACGTTTCTCAGCCCGTACTCACTCGCTGAAAGTGGAGGTGAAAGAGTCATCAAAAGACAAAATGTGCCCCATCACATATATACACTCACGATGAAAGAGTAAAGTAAGATGACAGAGGACGACGACGACACAGGTGTTTAGACAAGAAGTACAGACGTAGAGGTAAGGAAGGGACGTTTATAAAAGTAGTCATGATAAAAAGATCAAAGGTATATATACGCAGTTATATACTATAAACAAAAAGAGAAAGACCGAATGAGGTGAGACTTGTTGTCCGAGAAGTAAGCTAGAAAACTGACGGATATCACCGAGTAGAAGAACACACTAATCGTCAAAAGGTAATATTCGGACAAAACTCACCCCTAAGAAGGGAACCCTTTGGTGTCCACGATACTCACACCCTCGTAGAAATGTCTTACTGAAGTCCAAAGGAAATGTCCCCTCGACCACCACCACCACCACCACCACCCCACCACCACCACCACCACCACCACCCCCGCCCCCCGCCTAAACCGAAGACTGTCGTCCAAGATTGTCAGAGTCCTCGCGTGTATGTATCATACGTAAGTCTTGGGGCACGGGAGCCACGGCCCGACGTCTCAAAGAAGGAAGAGGACCCACTGAGAACCTCGATGTTGACGGGAGGAGTCTATCCTCCGAAGGGACAAACGAGGAACCCTCCCATGTACCAATAATGTTAGTCAAAGTGTCTACTCTACCGCAAAACACTAGGACCTGGAATAAGAAAATCGAGTCAAGGTCGAAGGGTAAGTCAACTCCGGACACCGAGTCTGACTTAAATTTGGGGGTCGGTAGATCAGTGACCCTAAAAAAAAATAAACTAGGGTCAAAGGGTACCTCGGGGAACCGACGTCAAGAGTGACTGTGAAATTAACACTTAAAGGAGAGAGACAGACCGTGGACCCCCAAAAGTGGAATGACTAGAGATCCATTTAATACGCAAGAACTATCTTAAGAAATGTGACAATATAAAGTAGGTCTTTATACATAAATTTCACCCCCACCATACGGAAGGTACAACCGGTATCCAGTGGTGTAACCGGTCTGAATGAATATAATGAAGAGATTACTCCTTTTTTTATGGGTCTCAAACTTTTACACAAAATTTTTACAAAACGAAATTCATTGGAGAAAAAGAGGTGCGAAGAGTCACGACTTAAACTTCTTGGTGTATTAATACTCCGTTGTTAAAGGATAGACTCTGTGAGGTCGTTGAGGTAATTGGACACGTGGCGTTTTTTAAAACGACTAACATTCACTCGATTCGGTTAATTATAACATTAGGACATACCTTACTTTTATACAGGTTTTACCATAAAGGGGGTCGATTGAGATTCAAATTTTCAATTGTTGGTACGCGAAATGACAGTGCAAAGAGAAAAGAGGGGAGACGATCGGAGAATTGATATATTTATTTGGGTCGAGACGCAGTCACGATAGAGGGTCGGGGATCACGACGGAAGAGTAATGAAAGAGGAAAGGAAGTGGTTAGATGAATCTGTAAAACGGAAAACATCTATATACCCTCCCTTTTAGTTCAATACCACTAAGTAAAAAGAAGGAAGAGGACGGTACCTTTGAAGTAGAGAGAAGAGAACTACAAACAGAACTTCAGGGGACCATTGAGGGACACCTTTTCCCTCTATTGTCTGATCCCCTTACTCCAGGAACACAAATCGGACTTATCCTCGTCTCCTAAGTAATTTACCTAGACTGTTGACCAAGCCTCGACCCAGAAGGACGGAGACCATAATGACTGTTTCGAGTCTGGAAAGGTACTTTTTTCTGACAGGGTCCGTTGTACCGCTTCTTAGTCTTTGAGTATCGTAGAGAAGTCCTAAGACACAGAAACAAGACGGATATAGTTATCTTAGTTAGTCAAGAGATGTTTTCCGGATTTATGATCACGATCTTATTTGTGATCATAAATGACTCGACACGACACCCGGTGTCAGGACAATTTCCAGGAGACACGTACACGGACAACTATGTCGGTAACATAAGTGGGTGAAAATCTCTGTCTTTTGACTTTTAATCTCTCTGACTCGACGTATACCAGTGTGTTCATTATACACCTTCCCGATATGACACGTTGCCGGGTCTGACGGACATTCTAGGTACGAAAAGGGTATCAAAATACGACGAAGAGTAAGTTCGCACAAACTGAAGGGACTTTCCTCTCAATCTCTAGGGGAGGAAGTTGGACAAATAACATGTCTGTCCTTCGGGTCCCGAGACCCTCTCCTTCAGTAAACGGACCCTTGTGCACGAATCCTTCAAGTACCCATTCTCAATCTTGGGTGACTTTAAAGGTAAAAGGGGGGTCCTTTATTCCCCAGTTTCTTGATGACTTTTTGAAAGAGGATCTGACCCATTCGAGATCTAAGAGGTTTGACCGAACATTTTATGATCGAATTCTTCACCTTGATGACAGACGTAGTTGGGTCTTCCGTCATGACGGAGTATCAACCCCACGGACCCGGGGACGGAATTTTCGTTCCGAAGAATTTGAGATTGCAAGTGTACTTAAAAGACCCGTAGAACAACATTGCATCTAAAACCCAGTCAACGAGACCCAACCCGGTCTCTAAGACGTAAAGATTTCCGTGGGACTACGGCGACCAGGTGTCTGACGTGAAACTTATCTTTCCAACACTCGGGGTCAACCTGACGTAGGGTCGACGTACAAAAGGATGTTTCGGTTCACGAGTGTCCCGGTTCCCCTACGAGGGGACGTCGAAGGGAGACCTGAAGTCCTCTGGGGGTCTTACGGGAGGACGTCCACCCAGAGATTCTACGACGAACCCAGAGAAGGGACCCAGGAAGGTCGAGTCCTGTCTACCTCGACGTCTCTCTGGACAAATACCACCCCGTCCTCTCCTATTCCCACTGTATCCGTTCCAGGAAGTACACATCCCACTTCGACTCCTGACCTTCCTTCCTTCGACCTGGTCTCCGGACGTACACAAGAGAGGTCCGGTGTCTACAAGTTCCACCCCGACAACCCCTATAATAAGCCCCACGGGTTGCTTCCTTGACGATTGGGTCCAGAGAGGAATCAGAAAGTGGCTCCTTAGGAAACACAGGGAGTCACGACGACTCCTCTATTCACAAGTACTGACTTTTCTCTTTCCCGAGTCTTTTATTCGGTGACTACGTTAACTCTCCAGTGACACGGTTCCTGTTAACCTTCACCCCTCTCTCCCTCTTACCGCGCCTACCACTCCCGAAGGGGTCGGTCCTACCGTAGGACACCCCCTATCCTGTCTTCGGACGGTCCTCTAAGAGACACCTTCGGTCTCTTGGGATCAGACCCTACCTTTCCTACGACAAAATCGGGTGTGAAGAAAGGGACGAGGAGAGATTTCTCCGTTCCCCATCAAGGGGACATCCGTTTTTTTTCCCTTCCTTTATCCGCTAAAGTAGGGGTGAACCGGTACAAGTAAACTGTAAAGGGGTACACAAAGTAGGAGAAATGTGAATGACAAACTTTCTACATGTTTAGAGTCACATAAATAGATGATTTACCTATATTATAGAAGAAACGCATTGACAAGACACACAAACTCTTCCATTACGTAATTTCAGTTCACTTGAGAAGAGACTCTCCTACCTCGTGTATACGAAAAGGGATCACGAGGACGATTCATGTTGATTTTGGGGACCTATGACATATAAATTTTGTTTATATATGTATATATAAATATAACATATAAAAATATATGTTTGTATTCTTTTGATCTTGTGACACTTTTCCATCTTTCTTCCATCTGGTCAATCCGTGGAGACCTGGGTTTCTTCCTATTCACCACTCAAGGGACCCAAAAGAAGAACGAAGTATATAGGGTCGGAACCTCGACTTCTTCGACCGTTGGGTCTTTGTGGTGTCCTGTGTCTGTTTCGTTGAGGTTGTCTTCGGACGAGAAAGATCGGTTTCCTGGTCATTTTCCCTTCGGATCTTTTTGTTTCGGAGATCTGTTGTTGACAAAATAGGGTCGATTGACAGTGTCTTTTATTGTTTGACCGGGGTGGCGGTGGTCGGTTCCGACTCACCCCTCGGACCTATAGGTGGGAATAGTCCGACACTACTACGTGGGGTCGGGAAGACGACCAGTTCTTCCACTTCATCCCTCGACCCTGAAAGCAGGGACGGTCCCATTGTTTGAGGTGGATGTCACTTCCAGTAACTTCTCGTGTATCCCTACACCTGAGGTCGGGAGGTGGGTCGTTATTGTTCCGCAGGGAAGGGGAGGGACAACCCTGTCGTGGTCTCGTCTGGAACACCTCCCAGTTCTGGAAGTGTGTGAGAGTCGTTATTCCGTGGGAGAGGGACACCCTAGTCATCTCCGATACAACCCTCACTATTGTTCGGGAGGGTGGGGAGAGTCGGTCTCACAATGGTCGTCTTCGAATCGTCCCCCGGTCTCGTGGGTGAGGACGAGTCTTCACTACTCCTCGGGAACGGAATGAACCTATAGTTGTTCTGGTTATTTACCCCTTGGATGTGAAGATGGGGGTGGACCGTCCTTTTTCCGTCAGGAGACATGAAGACGACGGTAGGATCGACTTTGTCTTCCGAATTTATCATAGGTCTCAGAGCGTTGTATTATGAGATTTTCCAGTGTCAAGTTAGTTTTTAGTGAGTATGGTTGTCGGTCGTTTCAGAGTTGAATTCGTTTTTCTCTACTAACTGTATACGGTTGCAACCCTACTGACTTCACAATCTTAACAGACTGTTTCCGAAATTTCGTCGATAATATTCGTACGAAGTCACTCTTAATATTTATACTGACTTCGTTTAACTCTTTTTTCAGAATAGGTTTTCATCCCCTATAGAGACATCTCTTTACCCTCTACACTTCTTTTGTGTTTACCTTTAAAATCTTGATTTTTTATGTCATTTCTTCTCTTTTCGAGTTATCGTCTCACCTTCCTTGTCTTCTTAGTCATTTGGACCTCTTTTTTAATCGAGTCTTACCTAAAGAAGGAAGGAGACGAGTGGTTCCCACTCCTTAGAAATTTATGACGGAAAGATCCTTCTTCTCTCCCTCTTCCTTTCCTCCTCTTCCGAAAACGGTAGTGGAAACCCACTCAGACAGAGAACTTGTTACGGTTCTTTTTGTCTTCCAGTGGGGGAGTCACACGATCGAGTCTTTTCCACTGAAAGACTTTGAAGTGGGAAAGTATGGTTGACCCACTACCCCTTCGTCCTAAATCCGACAAGCTTTCGAGACACCTTAACAGGAGTCTCGAGTAGATCTGTCACGGAAAGTCTGACACGAAGGATCTCGGTTTTCGACAGGATTCCCCCAGGACCTTTGGGGACCCCTATTGCAGTTGGTCTCTTCAAAGAAAATACGAGGACATTATAACACAAACGAAGGACTGGTGTCTGACCAAGGTTTATCCTTTTCCTCATGCAGTTCCGACATATAACAGTGGGACGAATAAATTGAAGATACGTCTCATGTAGTACTCTTTGCGACCCGACCTTCTTCGTGTTCGACCTTAGTTCTAACGGCCCTCTTTGGAGTTATTGGAGTCTATACGTCTACTGCGGTGGGAATACCGTCTTTCACTTCTCCTTTATTTGTCGGAGAACTACTGTCACTTTCTCCTCTCACTTTTTCAACCGAATTTCGAGCTGTAAGTCTTTTGCTTCTAGTACCGTAGACCAGGGTAGTGAAGTACCGTTTAACTACCCCTTTCTCACCTTTGCCACAGTCTGAAATAAAAAAACCCGAGGTTTTAGTGACGTTTACCACTAACGTCAGTACTTTAATTTTCTGCAAATGGGGAACCTTCTTTTCAATACTGGTTGGATCTATCGTATAAGTTTTCGTCTCTGTAATGAAACGGTTGTTTCCAGGCAGATCAGTCCGATACCAAAAAGGACACCAGTACACACCTACACTCTCAACCTGACACTTCTTTCGACTCACGACTTCTTACCTACGAAAACTTGACACCACAACCTCTTCTGAGAACTTTCAGGGAACCTTACGTTCCTCTAGGTTGGTCAGGTAAGACTTCCTCTAGTCAGGACCCACAAGTAACCTTCCTGACTACGACTTCGACTTTGAGGTCATGAAACCGATGGAGTACACTTCTCAACTAATTAACCTTTTCTGAGATTGTAACCCTCCCTAATCCCCGTCCTCCTCTTCCCCTACTGTCTCCTACTCTACCGACCTACTGTAGTGGTTGAGCTACCTGTACTCAAACTCACTTGAGACCCTCAACCACTACCTGTCCCTCCCGTCCGCACGACGTTAAGTACCCCAGCGTCTTTCAGCCTGTACTGACACTCTGACTTGACTTGACTGACTTATAACACAAATTTACTTACTTACTAAGGTACCGATCCTCTGTCCAACTTTCGGTAAAGGATTGACTCGTTGGGACCCGTTCAATAAAGTGAAAAGACTCACAGACAAGGAGTAGTCATATAGTCTATATCATCACTAATAGTACTTTTTTTCTTGGACAGTCGATAAAAAAATTAATAATAATAACAAGATTATAATCATTATTAACAGAGTGGAGGACCACATTTTGTGCCCTTTCCCTGAAAACGTTTCACTGCGTCCCTCAATCTTTGAGTGCGTCCCTCAAAGGGCCAATCAATGAGACCTGTTTCTCGACTCCCAGACCTTCTGTGCCGGAACTACACCATGATCACACGGCATGACCCCATGTCCACTTCCCAACGACTTCTGGTCGAAGACGGCAAACAGTAAAAGGAGGGTCGACCCTGTTTCGGTAAGTCACCCTTCTCTCAATTAAGGGGCGCCTTCGATTCACTCCCGAGACTACACTCCCAATGTAGGAGGACAATATTAAGGATCAGGAAAGGACTGGGGGACTCCATACTAGCAAACTTGAAATATAAGGATGAACCCTCGTTCAAAACTACCGTTGTGAATGACAACTCTCTTGTAGGTGAAACAAATTTAATTTTTTTTTTTTGTCATAGTTCAATACTTACGTAATAAATCAACACACACACAATAGAAACGAAGAATCGGAATCGTTCATTCAAGAGAGACCCGGACCCAAAAAAGTAAAAATTCTTATTATTATAGAGGGAGGGGTAGTCCACTGGCCATCTTCGTTTCTATAACACTAAACATTTAAGAAAGTTTTTGTGTCTTCCCACTTATTTAACTCCCTCCCCCTCTTTTCCTCTAATAGTAAAAAATTTTCACCTTTTATTTAGGTATGAACTTTTCCTACCCCGGTTGACGTAGTATTCGTCTATAAGGATTTACAAAAATTTTGTTCATTATCTTATTTTACACAACTAAGTTTTTAACCACTTTTATTCACATATTGATGGTTCCAACTTCATGTCCAATAATTAGACGGTGTGTCTTAAAATCCAGGAACACAGTTGTTAGTGTACGTCTATCAGGGATTTGTCTTTGACTAAAGTAAATTTATTAAATACTTACTTGACATATACATCTCATTTTTACCGAATCTTTACACACAACAACAAACCAGTCAAGACAGTTGATTTGGAAATCCTGAGGTCGTCGTTCTTTCTCTTTTCCTTGTCCCTTTCAGAGTAAATAATACATGATAGTCATCCGCTTTACAAATATCTTTTGAAAATTCGTTCCTTTTTAATTGAATCGTTAAAATAAATTTTATACAGTAAAAGATATGTTACAGACCACGAGACGATCCCAGCGTAAAGAGTGTAGTAGACGCAATTAGAAGGGTACTTGAGACCTTCCGTCTATGGTCAACCGGGGTAAAGTGACTATACGTTAGACTCCAAGTTTTTTTCCTTCATTAAACAGACATTAAGGTGTCCATCCTTTACCGTTCTGACTCGAGACTTGGGGTTACAAACGATGATGAATATAATTAATTACTAATTTAAACCGTAGCACAGTAATTTATTTTAGGTGTTTTGAAAACCTTTTTGACTTTCCATAAACTCGGAATCAACTGTCGGTCGACATGGTACCTTTGTTTTACGAATACCTCGGTGAAAATCCGTGTGACACCTCAACCTAAACTACTTCACCCTGGACCCCAAACACCCGAATAAAGGAAAGGGAAAGGAAAGTTCAGACGGAAGACTTACGATGGTGAGTTAACGTCAGGAAAGAGAAGTATTACTTCATACTTAGACGAATTGTTTTTCCTTTGACTGTTGACAAAGTTTACAAAAGTAACTGACATGAAAGGTAGGGACTTTAGGGGTTTCCTTTCTATGGTACTAGTTACTGGACTCTTAAAGGATTTGGAACACCTGCCCGAAGGGTATGTAACTAACAAGACTCCCAACCCTTTTGACTTGAGACGGTGGTAGGTATTGACGAAATTAGACCCCCATGACACATTCTTTACCTACGACACTCTCTAACGGAACTTTATTGACAGAGTACAAATAAAATCGTCGAATACTTCAGTCTTAACTTCTTGAGGCTTTCCATGTCAAAGAAAAGAAGAATAGTCGAAGTATCGATTTCGTTCACACGTCTCAACTAAGACTTCATCAAAGGAAGTATTCCCTCCTTTCGAGAAGCAAAACACAAAGACACGTTAAAGTCTCCGTAAAAATCTGAAACGGACGATTCTAAGACTTCAGACTCGGGTCATACTAGTCTCTACCTTTGGCACAATCCTACCCTCTTCCGCCATCAATGCATAAGGACCGTGGACTACATTCCGCCAGTCACGGTTGACCGGAGATTATTGACAGGGAAGTCCTCTCTCCTCAAGAAGCAGTGTACGGTTTAAACATATCGTACACGAAGGTACTCTTACTGGTCTGGGAACTTCCGTATCAAAAACCTGAAGACCACCCGTATCACGATCGTTGAGCTAATCCCGGGTTCGTCTTAGTGCCCGAAACTAAGACCGAAGACCGATACACTGGACCTTGGAGGTAAAGGAGTGTACACCGGTATCCTTGTGGGGGTAGTCTTCAGTGACACTCTTACTTTTCTCCATTTAAGTCCGTCAAATTATCATTCACGACTTTAGATAGGGTCCGTGAAAGGGAGAGACACGAAGTCGACACAGAAGACATTTTACCACACAAGGGACCTTACCGTCCTTCGTATTCGGAACACGTCATCATCGACGAGTTATTCATTACTCTGGTGGTCAACAAGGTGGCTCAACGACTCACTTGATTCGACCTACTTCGTCCACTCGTGGATCAGGTCGTGAGTCGTGTGTCATCCATGAATGACAAAATTGACCCAGTCAAGTCCATGATGAGGAAGGAGTGACCCACGCAAATGAGCTCCAGGAAGTAGAAAGACGAAACGAAAAGAATACTAATGACTTGTCCTAACAAGTAAACACTATGTGAAATCTTTATATTTTGATCTTTACTAATAATTAGTAATCATAATAATTATAATTAGTTAGTAGTTATTAGTAATTAGTAATTATAATAATTAGTAATGATAATTACTTTCATCTTTCTACGAAGTGAATGGACCGTCATAATCGTTTAATATTTGAAAAGACGTGTTACCTCGAAAGGTTTATTGGTGTTAAAATAGGGTAAGTTTTAAATTTTTCGTACTTTTATAAAAAGAAAGTTGGAAGTCTGTATATAATACAAGTGAGTACAAAAACTCGAGCCACCGACCTTAGACTAAAGAGGTAAAGAACAACTGAACCTCAAGAGACTTTGTATTCCCCGACTTACCCGTGACAAGTACAAAAAGAACTCTACGAGAATCCGGGAACATCCACAAGTCTTACTCAACGGAAGTGTGGTTTGACGGTAACAGATATACGACATCAACAAAATAATAAAGGTAGTTGACAATGAAGGAAGAGGACAGTTGGAGAAACACAGGTCGTCACCCAAAGGTACACCAGGTCATGTGTGGTCCAGGAACAGACCCCCGTCCATGGGCACACACACCACCGACCCTACGTTTCTTCTACGGACGTTACACCCTCTGGGCACAAACTAGGGACCCACCCCTTCTAGGAGACCTCTTCCCTTACTGATGGGTGAGGTCATAAGAACGAACCTCTTAGGGTACCTGTCTCCCCGGACCGCTCGACGTCAGGTACTCCAGTGTTTCTCAGCCTGTGCTGACTCACTGATTGTGAAAGTAAAAAAGTGGACACATGCGCACCGTAGTACATTAGGAGTGTCGGTGGGACACTCGACCGTAGTGACGAAAAATGTCTACTCTTGAGTTCCGAGTCTCTTCAACTTCTTGACATTCATTACATCGTCTCTATATTTCGTTCCAGGGAGATTGAACAGAAAGATGTTCACAACGGTAGGTCAGACAATCTTAACACACCGTTTACTCTCGGTCACCAGGGACTTGCGTTTGGCCCTCGGAGAGGAGTTTCCTTCCCTACACTCGAGAACCCGCACCTGAGACGTCGTCGCAAAACCTACGAATAAAAGACAAGAGAGACCCAAGAACCGATCTAAGGTCTAACACTTACTACATACTGTTTACTGATTTACTCCCGATCCAACACCGGTGACCCCGGATTCAAATTACCACGGTTCAGATCTAGTGTGTGCTCGACCCAAAACTAGTCCACCACACACTAATCCTTTCCTTCTTTCGGACATGGTTAAAACGAGTGACCTTGTAACGAGTTTATAGTGTTAAGCATAAAGGAGTACCCCAAATTTTCAAGAAATAAGATGTCTACGCAAGGATCTACCCGTACGTCTCTTGTTGAATTAAAAGATTCAGTTTAATATGTAATGGAGACCGTACGTGGTATTGAAATCTTTACGGACAAAAAACCACAAAAAAAAAAAAACTGACTAGAAGTCGAGGTGACCGTTGTCAAGTACTTCGTAAAACAACAGTCGTAGATGAAACGAAACATGACTCGGGAGTGGGAAACCAGTACAGAGATTGCTAGACATTGGTTTGTTGTCTCCGGACCAACCCCAAACTACACACATCTAAATACTTTTACTGGTAAAAAGAGAAATGAAAGTCCGACCCTTCTCTAAAATGGTAGTTCTTGAATCCACTCAAAATAGAAGTTTTCCTTTTCGTAATTAATCGGTGACTGGGAGACTACTGTCTTGACAAAAAGGAATTACCCGGTCAACAGAGATCACGGACTGGACCAAGTCGTGGGGATCATGGGACGTTCGACAGACCATGTCTCTTCCACGAGTTCCCAGGACGGACCGGAAAACCCAAGTGGAGTAAGATCGAGTGAGATATGAGTGAGTCGTCTCCGAACGACTCAGGGGTTGTACAACCGGTAAACGATTGGTGTTCCCGACCCCCAAGGGACCATTGAGTCGACCATTTCTTAGACGGGTGGTACGTCCTCTAGGACCAAGCTAAGGACCTAGTCCTTCTCGGTGACCTCTTCCCTATCCGATGGGTGAGGTCATAAGAACCCGAAGGGACCACCGAGTCGACCATTTCTTAGGTGGACGTTACACCCTCTGGACCCAAACTAGGGACCCAACCCTTCTAGGGGACCTCTTCCCTTGTCGATGGGTGAGGTCATAAGACCAGACCTCTTAAGGTACCTGACATATCAGGTACCGCAGTGTCACTCAGTCTGTGTTGACTCGTCGAAAGTGAAAGTCCCCGACCCCGTCACTGTCTCTCGTGCGGTGATGGGAACCCCCAAGGGGTCAATCTCTTTATGTCAGTTTGTCCGTATACTGTTAGTGCACCCAGGGTTTCTTAACTGTTAAAGGTTTTGCGTGACACGACAAAGTCCAGAGAGATGGAAACGAGTAAAGGAAGTAAGTCGAGTTGAACTACTAGACCGTCTGAATCGATGATTGGTAGTTTACTGGGGAGGACATTCTTCGGAAGGAGGAAGAGGAGGAGATCAGGGAAGGGACACCACGACGACATTCTGTGTGTGCAAACGTGATTGCAGTACAGACAGGAAACAAACGATTCTACGCTCAAGTAGGAGTGAGAGGGGAAGAGACTCGAGGACACCCGTCCCGGGCAAAAGGAGTAAGAACTAGGTCTGGACCCGAACCGTATATCGTCACGAAGACGGATTAGGAAGTCTCGGACGGACAGAGAGAGTGGTGGGTGGACACCTTCAATAAATATTACGTAAGTTTATTTGTGCCGGACACTCGAGACCTCCTCGTACATAGTCGTAAAGGACCGACTCCGATTTTTGTGTGTTCGACCTAGTACCTCCTTTTGGGACGAAGTAGAGAGAGGAACTCGAGGACGGACTGGAACTTAAGTCCTCAGGACACTAATGGAAAACCGTGGATTGTGTCACGACCCGTGTCTCATTCGTGTACAGTCTACTAATCGATGAATGAAGGTGTAAATAACTCGAAAAAGAGACAAGTCTGTGACGATCTAAGAGTCCATGTCTTTACTTATTATCTTACATAAGGGATATGAATCAAGTCGAATTCTTACTTCTGGTCTCACCATCCCCACTCCCCCAGTGAACCTCCCCTTTTACTGGCACCTTTATCCTTAAATGTTATAGTCTATTAGTGACAATTTTCAATACTTTTGTGTCTTCACTCCACCATCCGTACGAAAGACGTTCTCACTGTCGACTCGACTTAGTACTTTTGTACATCCTTGCCCGACCCACTTTTACCGTCCTACGGACAAGGTCCGTCCCCTGTGCCAACCCCCCTTTCTGCGTCATAACGTGTCACTCCGGTCATGTCCACAGGTGCTTCTCGACCTACTACGAACTCGTATTTCACGCCACACCTCCTCGTCCTTACTCCAGTATATGTCTCGTTCTATGTCCTCCTGGACGTAAGGGATTAATTAGTAAGTCTGGTTAGGACAGGTCACCTTTATATTTCGTTTGGTGTATACAGTGAATTTTACAGAGATCATCGATAGAAGATTTTTCGTTTTTTTCTTTTTTTCTTTACTAGGATTATACAGGTTTTGTAATAGTAAAGTGGTACATTAGTCGTAATTTCAAAGATGACTTTATAAAATTTAGGAAAAGAAGTGTGGTTCACAATTTCTAGGTCTACACAAAATGTACCTGTCGAACTCAAACCTGGTATGTGTAAAGTCTACAAGTTTTCAGTGTACCCTTGTCACTGGAGAACCTACCGTGTCAAAATTTGGAATAAGATATTCAGTCGTCTTCGGTGTTTTCTCAAAATTTCGTCTTTATTATATGGGGATCGTAAGGATCCTCAGTGTTGTAATTTACATTAAACTGTCAATAAATACCTCTAGGTCGGTACATCTTTGATGACCTGTTTTGGGCCCCCTATTTTCTACCTAATGTCTCCTGTACATGTAGTCGTTCCGTCCATTTACGGAATCCTTTTTACAGTCGTTACCCTTCTCTTCGGAACCCATTAAGATTGAGCCGTCTACGACACTACTTCTTCTCCTGTGACTGTCAATCCTCTCGGTTAATGTACGACCTTCGTCGCAATCCGAAAGTTGTAAAAATAGTGTAAAGTGAAAGTACCGTTGACACCTCTGGTCGTAATACTGAAAAGTAAATATCTACCTTTGTAAACTGAAAATCTTTGCAAGTAGAATCCAAGAATCTCCGTCTTATCCCCGACCTAGGGTCGGGAGGGAGGTGTAGGGGACAAGATCTTGATCACCGGAACTACCATCTATTCTCAGTGGTCAGTAACCTACTCACTTTGAAATTTTAAGAAGGGTAACAGTGTCTTATAAAGGGAGAGGACCACAAAGAGGAAGGACGTGCTGGTGAAGACGAAAAGACACTCCCGAGAGACAGAGACGGAAGGTACATCTTCACCGACATCTCGAGAGATGAAGTGATACAACGGTCTTTGTCTACGAGTGTAGACCTACGACTACGAGGAGTCACAAGACAGGGGCCAGGAGTCGAACAACTGATACGAGAAGTGGAACTGAGGGAGGGAGATGAGGAGGTGACGTCGATAACCGTCATATATCCACACACCATCAGTACGGAAAGTACTCCCTTACGACCGACCTTCTGAAACGATGACGCCCAACGTTTCGTAATCACGACCGCCATGTGTGCACTAAATTGTCTCGAGACTAAAAATCAATCACAGTTCCTTTTTACCTTCTCGGTCTTCGTCTAGACATCTGACATGTAAAATTATATGTTATCTCCCTATTTTCTCTCAGTCCGTTGTGAACGAACCCTCTTAATCCGTCGTGAAGAGTCTCCCCTCGACTAAATCTGTCTGACCTTTCCCACGAGACAAAGAGACGTCATATTCTACCCCTTCCGTACTGACTTTTTCCTTGATCGTTTATACTTTCTTCTCAACGAGTTTTATCCTACCTTTCAAACCCCTTAATCTCACATCTAATCGTATTTGTACCTCTCTTCTTCGTCTCCTACCTCAACCTTTCTTCCCACCCCCGGTTTAGTGTCACCCCGACTATAAAATAGGTAGTCGGTTACCCTTCAATCTAAAATTCGTCCTTAAGTGAGACCGTAACTAACCTTGTCGGTCTTTACGCCCCTTTAAAAGATACCAACTGAACTAGGACCAGGAGAGTAGAAATTTCTTCTTCTTTTCCTCCTCTTTCCCTTCCTCTTCCCCCTTCCTTCTCCTTCCAAGTCGAGACAAATTTAAGTAAAGGGAGTAAGTAAAGTAAATCCTAACTCCCCATGTGATAGTAGTTTTGAGAGAGTAGAAGTGAAAAAGGGACCATAGCGAAGTGAAAAGTCTGGGGTTGTGCTTCTACTTCTATTTGTCTACTTCCTTTTTCTTGGTATGGTTAACTTTGAAGTTTTGTGGCTTCTAGATCTGAATCTGGTAGAAAAGTTCCATAGACATTAAGATCCCAAGGTCTAGTTTGTCAGGTCCGGTAGGTATATTATCCAAGTCAAGTACCTCACTGAAAAATCTCCGACTTGGTACGTTGAGAGGTCTTTCTGTCCTCTACCTCACCCACAACCCACAAAATATTTTCTTTAACTGTCCTGTTCTTGTGGCTTGAGATCGGAGGCTAAAGAATGAATAATCGACACTTCGTCCAGAGTATTTGACCCGACTCTAATCACACTCAAGTCACTCTGTGGGCCTCCCGTTTAAGTTTCTCTGTTGAGTCCAGGGGTGGGACGAGAACACCTTGGACTAGCCTCCCGGAGGACTTTAAGACACGAGACTCCGAGACGAATTCTCCCTGGATTAGAGACTCGAATCCGTAGAGTACACATTTTACTCTTATTTATTGGGGATAGACTAATGGTAGGGGTGAGGGTAGACTTAATGGAATAAAAACTATTACTTTATCACATCTACTTCCACGAAACATTCGACATTCGATGGTACTTTTACTTCATATAACAACAATTAATTGACTAGTCAATTGTGACAAACAACTATCCTTTGTGACATATACACATATAGGTGTAGGTTTCCTGTGATAGAGGAAGTTTTGTCAGTCTCCGAATTTGTTATCTATGGTGGTCCCGACAATGGTCACAAGTTTTGTGCACCCTACGGACAAACTCTACCCGGATAGTGTAGTGTAACAAGGTGTACGTCCCGAACCCATTTAGTCTGTAGAACCACCACCATACCCGGACTTGACTCCACATCCGGGTCTCCGGGGTGACCTTATCCGACTTACAAATGTCTGATATTTTTTCGTCGTATTAAGTCTCTTCAGCAATTATTACTTTCTATCCCTGGTCTCTGCCCTCACCGTACTACACAATTCTACCCACCACCCTGGTCTCTAGTCCTTCCCAAGCCTCGCAAAGTACTACTCTTGCCGTTGTCTCCTCGTACTAATTCCCACACACACACGAGTCAGCCAGTCGACTTAGGCTGAGCCACGTTGGGACACCTGACATCGGACAGTCCGAGAAGGCAGGTACCCTAGGAGGTCCGTTCTTATGATATCACCCAACGGTACAGAAGGAGATCCCTTAGAGAGACTGAGTCCCTAACTTGGGTGTAGAGGACATCGAAGACGTAACGTCCATCTAAGAACTGGTGACTCGGTGGTCTCTTTAGACTATACTAAGTCCTATGGTACTTTCTCGTTTTCGTACCCACGAGGGAAAAAGTCACATAGGGACCATCGGTTCTCGTGTCCCGAGACCCTAGGTCAGGACGGACCCGTCTACTGATCGACACTCTGGTCCCCGGTCAATAAATTGGAAAGATTTAAGAAATAGTTCTTTTTAGTACCAGAAAAAACTTACTCTACAGTACTTCTAGTTCATTCTATTCTATACGACGACGACGATTCAGTGAAGTCAGCACAGGCTGAGACACGCTGGGGTATCTGCGGTCGGTTGGTCCGAGGGGGTAGGGACCCTAAGAGGATCGTTCTTGTGACTTCACCCAACGGTAAAGGAAGAGGTTACGTACTTTCACTTTTCTATTCTATATAGTTCTCGGATAAGGTACCAGTCGGACGGTAATATCGGACTAACGTAGGACACCCGGACGGAGGTTCGGTCGGTAGACTGCCGATAAGTCTCCCCTTGTTTTCTGTAACATATACGGGAACACTTTGAATCTCTTTACTCTGACACAATCTATTTTGTCGTTTTTTACTGATCGACCCTCCTTACTTACTTATGTCTTATCGTAATCATTCTCTTTTTGGTTATCAATTCACGTCCTGACAGGAACAACGTACCCAAATCCACCTATAGATACTTCTCTATGGACCCTTTTGGGTCTACCGTCTTCTGGTGCGTCCACCCTCTTGGTACGGCCGGTCTTTCGTCCTACGACGTTACCTGTAGTAGGTCCTCCTCCGAACGGGACTCCTGAAGGTCGGCCGGTCCGTGGGGTATCTGATGACACTCAAGGTAAAAAAAGGACCAAGAAAAATGGTAATGACTTAATAAAATTTCGACATACACTGGTTCTAAAATTAACTAAAATATTTATAAGTGGATCGTAGATAATATGTAGTTTAGTGAACGGACTCACTCCGTCGACATGATCTAAATCTCCATCTTCCGGGCTCAAGTTTAATTCCGAGAATTTGAATAATCGACACATTGTATTAGGAAGTATAAGGAGTCAAAGAAGTAAATAATTTTTCCCTAGTATTATATCTAGAGTGACCCCGAACCGTGTCTGGTTTAGACTGTCATACAACGTATTATCCATGTGTCAACTTACAAATGAGTAAAGAAGAATATAGAGGGTCTTGGACAATAAAAAACATCTGAGTTCTGTAACTGTGAAACTACTGTATCATACTATGATAATAAACTGAAATAAGTCCAACTTAAAAATAGAAGTACACTTAGTTTGAGAACTAACGTTCATTGACATTATTTTAGTATGACAAAATTCGTTTTCTCCTCCGAGTGGATCGTCTTCCAGACCTGTACCGACCTGAGTCCCTGTGTTTGTCATAGGGTCCCTGAGTCATAATGAAAAAAACGAGGACCGAAACAGGGGGAGGGAGAACCGAGGTAGAAGTTCGTTTGAGATGGGAACACCTCTGTTCGACCGTGGACCGTCACTGTCTAAACGTACGATAGATAGGAGAATCCTTGGGGTTGTCTTTCGACCTTTACCAATAGGAGAGTTGTCAAAATTCTTTTCCAGGTCTAAACTCAGAATGACCGAACTAACACAGTGTACGGTCAGAACTAGGTTAGTAGTACTTACACCCTATCCTACGAGACTGACTGGGTCCGGAGACAGTATTTAAGTGTAGACATCGACCTCCGTCTTAATCAACATGGTTTTGTCATAGTAAAGTCTAACTTCCTAAAGGGTTCAATTTTCGACAATAGTATCCCTTTTTTCATCTGTGACTTATCTGTTTTGTCTGCAGATGAGGTCAGGTTATTCGGTGCCGTTTGGCGACTGTACAGTATTGCACAATGTTAGTTTCAATATTCTTTTATAATGTTAGTACTCTAACTGAGTCCGGGATATTTTAGGCGGAGATCCGATCGACGGACGTAGGGACGGTACGTGAAGGAAGGGATATGTGACAATAAGATTCAATTGACTGACACTGTACACGCATTCACGGGGGTAGTGAAACGGACTTGAGAAAGGACACAGACTTTACGGAAAGACGGGTGGGAGATGGACGACTATAGAGTCGGTAGAAAGTCCTAGGTAGAGGTTTCAGTCAAGAAGACTCCGGGAGGAATGGAAGGAATGTGGATCTGAGGTGAAAGGGTGAGAGGTCCCTGGTATTAACGAGTAAGGAGAGACAAAGGTCCTGTGGTTTTGTCGTTACCTTACTGGTCAAAAGGTATCATCCAAAAGCAAGAAGTCCGTGATTCAGCGCAGTCTGAGAAACACTGGGGTACCTGACGTCGTACGGTCGGAAGGGACAGGAAGTGATAGAGGGTCTCAAACGAGTTTGAGTATAGGTAACTCAGTTACTATGGTAGGTTGATATAGTAGGAGACAGTAGGGGAAGAGGAGGACGAGAGTTAGAAAGGGTCGGAGTCCCAGAAAAGGTCACTTAGCAGAGAAACGTTCCACCGGTTTCATAACCTCGAAGTCGTAGTCAGGAAGGTCACCTATAAATCCCAACTAAAGGACATCCTACCTGACCAAACTAGATGAACGAAAGGTTCCCTGAGAGTTCTCAGAAGAGGTCGTATTAAGTTTTCGTAGTCAAGAAGGCGCAAGTCGGAAGAAATACTCTAGGTTGAGAGTGTAGACATGTACTGATGGTCTTTGCTGGAAACAGTCTTTTCACTACATAAACCAAGAAAAGTCTAAGTTCGTAAGACCCTGTGGTTTGGTGATACATAATTAGGATGTTGGGACCCTTCAAGTGCATGAAAATACATGTGCACCCCTGTCATGATAAATAAAGGGTCCCGAGAAACAGTCACGTATATTTCACAACGAGTCAGTACAGACTGAGAAACGCTGGGGTACCTGAGATCGTATGGTCAGAGAGACAGGTACCCTAAAAGGTCCGTTCCCATGACCTCATCCAACGGTAAAGGAAGAGGTTGTATTTCACAATCCATCAATCTTATCCCTTTTCTCAGCTCTTACCGCCACCGATTTTCTATTCCTTCTCTTTTCGGACGCTTTCATCTTGTTTCCTTCCAGGCTCCTGACCTCACTCCTGGAGTCCATTTTGTTTGTTGTGAGGACCGACCGGGTCAAATGTATCCTGTCCGGGCCCCCTCTTTTTGTATATTTTTCTCCTCGGTTTCGAGAGAGAGAGAGGACGTGCGACCCCACGAGAAGAGAAGCGCAGAAACAGAATCTGTTTAGTCACAATATCGAGCCACAATGTCGAGATAAAATAAATCTTCTATCGTCCTTTTAGGTAGAAACTCCGTACTCCCGTGCAACTAGGTTTCTGCGCTAGGTAAATAAGAAAAAAGCGCCCGAAAAGAGAAGGAATAGGAAATCGGTGACGGTAAGACCTGAGAGAAGGGATAAGATTGATGGATTGTTTTCATAGACCAAGTAACGATTTACTGACAGTCAAGAGAAACGAGTGAACGAAAAGACTTTGTTAATGTCGTACGAAATGAAATATTGAGTACCATATGTGCAAACAAAGGACACCAAGTGACACTTGTGGAACCCCATCCTCTGGTAAACTGTAAAAAGAGACATAGAGACGTTGGACGTTGGTTGTTTTGGAACAATTTCCTTTCTTACTTTATTATTTAGTCTGAAGTCACTCTCTCATACCATCTAAACTGTTAGAATTACTAAGAAGACTGATTTTGTTGATTTCACTTCTTTTAACCCTCACCTCCGCTGTTAAGTAATTTCGTAGTGTCTTGACTGAATTTTCCTTCATAGGTGTACGGACGTCCTTGGTCCTTGGGACTCTTTACTCACTCGTGGTTTCGACGAGAACGGGACTCCGGAAAGTGGCTCGAGACTTAGGAAACAAGAGGACAAAGCTTACGTACCACACGTCTCCTGTCCTCGATATAGGGTCCCGGACGGGTTTCACTCACAGATTATCCTCGCACGTACACACGTATGGGTCAGTATAGGCTGAGAAAACACTGGGGTACCTCACGTCGAGCGGTCCGAGGAGACAGGTACCCCAAGAGGTCCGTTCTTATGACCTCACCCAACGGAAAAGGAGGAAGTCCCCTAGAAGGACTGGGTCCCTAGTTTGGACACAGAGGACGTAACTGTCCACCTAAGAAATTGTGCCTCGGTGGACCCTTCGAGTATGTTATCCTCTGACGACATATTTTAACCCTGGAGTTTCTTAATACAGGTGTGTCTTACCTATCGTGATACGGACAACAATTGTTACGATATAATATATGAATATTTAAATGTTCTCATCTGGAGTTCACTAGAATTTGGTATTTTTAAAAAAATTTTTAATTTATCCTGTTTAATTCTGTAAAGATTACTCTATTTACTGTGTGCTCTTTCGTGTCTCCGTCATGACTTAGTTTTTTGTGCAGAAATCTACTTTTTACCTATCTGATTAAACCTGATATCTTTTTTTACCTTCCCGCCTTTCCCTCCTTTTGTTCGACTTCATTTATTCTCAATTTCCTCTCCGGATTTGTACCCCGACTTTCGGTAAAAGTTCGTTAATACATAACAGGAACTTCTCAGTGATGTCTAAAGCCCTAATGTGATACAACTTTTGTCAGACTTCTTTTAAGAAGATTCATTAGACATGTGTGACGATTTCGTGTTTCCCTCAGACATTATTTGCACACGATTCGGGGGACTTGTCAAGAGACGTTATACACACTACTCCTCGTGTTTTACGAATCAGTTCCTTTCACCCGTACTTTTGTCTCCTTTCAAAACTCCTTTTTTTTTATGTCAACAAAAAGCTTAAGGAAGATGTGTTTACCCAGAGAAAACCTTTTCTTACTTGTTTTATTTTTCTTGAGGAGGGAAGGTAATTTTTTTTTTTCTTGTAATTTCTGTTTGGGGTCCCTCGTCTTCCTTTAAACGAGTAAACGAGGACCACGACCCATTTCCTTTTTTTTAGACAATGGTAGGCTAAGAGTATAAGTGAAACCCTTTTAAATAACTCGAGATGAGTACTAAACACGGCAAAGGACAGACAGCATGACATTAAAATGATTGTATTAACAGTTTTCTGTCTGTATCTCACACATGAAAGGTTTGTTCTTTTTGTCTTACTTCTTTATCTCTTCTTTGGAGTCACTCAGTTTGTGTTCCTTTTACTCCCTTTTTGTCTTGTTTATTTTACATACATTATTTTGTGATTTATATATAAAGTTTTATAGACATTTATGATATTCGTATTGTGAGAGATTAATCTCCTGTATACGTAAGTTTAGTAAGTTATAATTTTTATAAAATCCCGGAAAATACAGGGGTCTTAACAAGATCCGTAACCCCCATATCGTCATTTTTTGGTCTGTTTTTAATACCTCCAACGTAAGACTAGTCTCGTCTGTCTACTATTTATATATTTGTTATTTTATAAGTGATACACCTTAAAATTATTTATATCTTTTATATTATTTCGTTTTATCTTAATTCCTTCATCCATCTCCTTCACCTGCAACATCAAAATTTCCCGACTGTCTACTGGAGTTTCTATGTTTCGTCTACTTCTTGTCTCGGTATAGATAGGTCATATAAGATCCCTCTCACCCCTTCCTTACGTCGATAGGACCCGTTCTCGGATAATCTACACGACCATCTTATCGTTCCTCCGACCACACCGACCTCGTCACTACTTCCTCTGACACCATCCTCTGCTCCAGTCTCTATATTGTTTCCTGGTCCCTGAAAACATCTGGTAACCTTCTTGTAACCGTAAATAAGATTCATTATAATTTTTTCTTTTTTGTTTTTTGTCACTTTCCAAAACTCGTGTTCTTGTCTTTGCTAGACTGAACGTAAAATTTCTTAGTAGAACCGACGACAGAACTTTCTTGCATCTCCTTCTTAGACCCTGGACAATACTCAAACAACGTTATTAAATTCACTTTCTGTTACAATCGAACCTCTTCCCATGGTACCAACTCAACTCTACACATAAAAACCTAAGTCCTATATTTACACTTTCAGTTCGACTACCTACCGACACTAACCTCCACCCTATATTATGTCCTCAGTTCTTACAGAAGTTCCAAAACCTGGACTCGTTGATCTTTCCACCCAACGGTGAGTAGTAACTCTATTCCGACTGAAGTCCTTCTTGTGTAAACATCTTTCATTTTTCAAACCAAACCTTACATTATACAACTCTGTTGGTTAACCTTCGTCACACTTCCGACTGCTTCATAGATCTTGAGTACTCTTTCTACAGATCCAATCTCTACATTTAAACCCTCAACAGATACAAAAATTCAACAGATACAAAAAAAATTCCGAAGGAACCATCGAGTCTGCCATTTCGCAGACGGATGTTACGTCCTCTGGGCACAAGCTAGGAACCCAGTCCTTCTAGGGGACCTCTTCCTTTACCGTTGGGTGAGGTCATGAGAGCGGACCTTTTACGGTACCTGTCTCCTCGGACAACCCGACGTCAGGTACCCCAACGTTTCTCAACCTGTGCTTACTCGTTGAAGTGAAAGAAGAAATACAAAAATTTTACTTCGGTATTTTAAAACGAAGTCGGCTTTCCTTTCTTTAATTTTTTTTTTAGGACTTTATTCTCGTAGAAACGAATATTTTATTTTTCAATTTTTGTATTTACCATAAGAATTAAATTTTTTTTTATAAACACGATCTCTTTGAATGACTATTGAGACATTCCTTTTCGTCCCGGAAACACGGAGACCCTCGACTGTAAGTAACTCTAAACCCCAAACCCCGACTACACGATTAACTGAAGAATAGTCTTCTTTTTTCTATCTATTTTAGAACAACAGACCACGAAAATTAATTATCTGTTTTCAGTTACAAGTACAACGATAAATAGTCTATATAATGATGAATAAAGACTAATTATCAAGTATAGACTTTTACCAAGACTTAGTGGTTACGAGATTTATAATTGGATACGGTTGACTATTTTTCCACCGTCAAAATACCGATACTGTTCAAATGTTGGGACACTTTATTTGGTTTAAGACGTCAATTGTCCGATCGATGAACACGTTTGTTAGGGATCTGTAAAAGTTGGACCGTATGATAGAGTGACTACGATAGTAATTACTTATTATTTACAACCGCACATGAGTTAGTTGGATTCTTTAAAATGAAATTCCTTTTTTTTACGATGTTTTGACCTACGACGACGACGACGGATCAGCGAAGTCAGCACAGGCTGAGATACACTGGGGTATCTGTCGTCGGGTGGTCCGAGAGGGTAGGGACCCTAAGAGGTCCGTTCTTGTGACCTCACCCAACGGTAAAAGAAGAGGTCACGTACTTTCACTTTTCACTTTCACTTCAGCGAGTCAGTACAGACTGAGAATCGTTGGGGTACCTGACGTCGGGTGGTCCGAGGAGGTAGGAACCCTAAAAGGTCCGTTCTCATGACCTCACCCCACGGTAACGGAAGAAACTGTTTTGACCTATTTCCGTAGATTTACATCCTTTTCTTTGGTGTCCCCGACAAGACACCGTCCGAAGTTGTAAACTCCGACCCCTAATCTCCTTCTTGGGAGGTTCTTCTTCCTCCCCAGTAACCGAATGACCCATTAATCGTGGAAAGTATTTCTACATAATGAGGAACGGTGTCAGTAGACTCTCATCCCCAATGGCAGTAATAGGGTCGAACTCTCTTGGTATTGACTCCGAGTCATTCCACTCCACCGAACGGTGTCCTAGTAGGTTTGGTTTCAATAACAGGTCACAATCGATTGAATTAGACGGAAAAACATAAGAACTACATACACTTGCGTAAATCCTCTCACCAACTACTTTATAAGAGTCCCCCAAGAGACAAAAGGAACGTCCACCAATACACTTCCGGAACCTCTACTGATTTCTTTGGGTCCCGGTTCCTCGGTAATTCGGTTTAAGGCAAAGTCTCTTGCTACTGTTACAACTCACGAGACCCTCATCCTCCATTCGTAAAGTCGGGACGTCACTCTACTTGCACGACTCTGACATTTTATGTACACGAAGAGACCACCAGTTCACCTATTCTGAGGTACGAAGGTTACGTTCCCCGCACCCAAACTAAGGACCAGTCCCTTGATTCTAGTGTTTACGACCGTACCGGTTTTTTTCATGTTGTGTCATCCAGTTACCAGAAACATAGAAAAGAGGGGTATCTCGTTTCAGTCTAAAGAGATTAAGTAAATGGAGCGTATTACCATTCATGTTCTTCTATAAACTTTGACAGTCCTCCTTAACGACTTAAAGACACCGTGTAATCATTATTCCATAGAATATATGAACATAATTACGGTAAACCCACTTCACTACTATCTGATTATTTTCACCAAGTTCCATACATACTTATCTACGTAAATCTTAGTCCTTCTACGGGCATTACCCAGAAAACACTGTTGCTTCGTTGAAACCATACTTTGAAGGACTAGAGGAGTGTTAGGTTCTGACCACTATCTTACACAAAATGAACATTATGAAGATACCTAAGAGTTATACAAAATTTAACTTCATATCAACTAAGTGTTGTAATCAAAGTTCACATGTTGTGTCTTCTAAGTTATAAAAATATCTAATATGAGGTAAATTTCAATAATATTTTATGACCAGTATCAGGGACACGATATGTAATATAGGAATATAGAACATAGAATAAATATCCATCGTCAAACATATGGAATTACGAGAAGGTTAGGAGGGGTTGGACGGGGCAGGAGGGGAGAAGAAGGGAGACCATTGGTGACAATAACGACAAGTCAGTAATACAACACAGACTGAGACGTTGTGGTACCTGACGTCGTGTTATCCGAAGAGACAGGAAGTGATATTGGGTCTCAAACGGGGTTAAGTGCAGGTAACTCAGTCACTACGGTAGATTGGTAGAGTAGGAGATAGTGGGGGAAGAGAAGGACGGGAGTTAGAAAGGGTCGTAGTCCCAGAAAGGGTTACTCAGTTGAGAAGCGTAGTCCACCGGTTTCATAACCTCGAAGTCGCAGTCAGGAAGGTTACTTATAAGTTCCAACTAAAGGAAATCCTAGCTGACCAAACTAGAGGAACGACAAGTTCCCTGAGAATTCTCAGAAGAGGTTGTGGTGTTAACCTTTGGTAGTTAAGAAGTCGTAAGTTGGAAGGAATACCAGGTTGAGAGTGTAGGGACCACCGAGTCTACCATTTCGTAGACACATGCTACACCCTCTGGACCCGAACTAGGGACCCAGTCCTTCTAAGGGACCTCTTCCTTTACCGTTGGGTGAGGTCATGAGAACGGATCTTCTAGGGTACCTACCTCCTCGGACCACAGGTACCCCAGCGTTTCTCAACCTGTGCTGACTCACTGAAGTGAAAAGAGTGTAGGTATGTATTGATGACCTTTTAGTATCGAAACTGACATGGCTTGAAACAGTCATTTCACTCCAGAGACTAAAAATTATACGACAGACCCAAACAGTATCGAAAAGAAGGTCCCTCGTTCACAGAAAATTATTAAAGCATCGACGTCAGTGGTAGGAGTCACTAAAACGTCGGGTTCTTTTCTTTTAGACGGTGACAAAGATGAAAAGGGGTAGACAAACGGTACTTCACTACCATGACCTCAGGTATTAAAATTAAAAAACTTACATCTCAAATTCAGTGGAAAAAGTAAGAGGAGAAAGTTGGAAGTGGTTCTCCGAGAATTCAAAGAGAAGTGAAAGACGGAAATCTCATCATAGTAGACGTATGGACTCCAACAACTATAAAGAGGTTCGTTAGAACTAAGGTCGAACACTAAGTAGGTCGGGTCGTAAAGTGTACTACATGAGTCGTGTCTTCAATTTATTCGACCCACTGTTATATGTCGGAACTATATATAACATGGGTAAAAACTTGGTCAAGTGACAAGGTACAGGTCAAGCTTGACAACGAAGAACTGGACGTACGTTCAAAGAGTCCTTCGTACATTCCACCAGACCATAAGGGTAGAGAAATTCTAAAAGGGTGTCAAACAACACTAGGTGTGTTAGTTTCCGAAATTGTATCAGTTACTTCGTTTTCATCTTTAAAAAGACTTCAAGAGAACGCAAAAGACATTAGGTTGTTACAACCGTTAAACTTGAGACCAAGTGGACGGAAAAGATTTAGGTCAAGCTTGTAGACCTTCAAGAGTCAAGTGCATGACGAATTTGGATCGATCTTTCTATAACTCGTACTGGAACGATCGTACACTTTATTCGTGTTAACACACCATCAAACTTATAACAAACCGTAACGGGAAGAAACCCTAACCTTACTTTTGACTGGAAAAGGTCAGAACATCGGTGAAGACTCAAGATTTAAACGACCGTATAACTCACGTCGTGAAAGTGTCGAGTAGAAAATCCTAAACTTTATGGAGTTGACCTTAAGATAGTACAGACGATCGAAACAAGTATCATTACGAGGGATTCCAGGTGAACTGAAGTGTGAGGACCTACAAACCGAGATCCACTCACTGGTGTAGTAGTACCAATAGGTCCAGTAATTCTTTAAAAACCATATCAAGAAGACACATAAGAACGTGGAGAAGAATTAGAGAAGACGAAGATAATCCAGTAACTATAAAGATAGGAAATAACACGGGTAGAAACGTACTTTACAAGGGAACCATATATTAAAAGGACTTCTCTAAAGATCAGAAAGGGTAAGATAACAAAAGGAAATATAGAAACGTAATAAATGAATTCCGAAAGAATAGAGAGGAACGACAAGAAACCTTGAGACTTAAGTCAACCCATATAGGAAGGGAAAGAAGAAACGGAAGGTGAAGAGAAGAAAAGAGTCGATAAACATTCCGGAGGAGTCCGTTGATAAAACGGAACAAAGTCAAGAAAAGGGACCCCTAACACAACCAGTGGTAAAGGATATGTTTTAATACTTGGAGGTAGGTATAAAGAAGTCCGTGAGACAGAGAGTCTAGATTAGGGAACTTAGATAAATAGTGAAAATGACATATTAGTATTCCCTAAACTAAATCTAGTATGGACTTACCAGATCACCAAAAGGGATGAAAGAGGTTAAATTCGGACTTAAAACGTTATTCCTCAAGTACTAGACTCGGTGTAAGTCGAGGTCCAGAACAAAAACGACTGACATATCTTGCAGAGGTAGAAACCGACGTTTCTTATATTAGTTAGACTAAAGCCACAACTGGTAGACCACTACAGGTACACATCTCAGTAGTGAACACAACAACCTTCTCCCACAAACGATACTGGTCACCCAAGAGAACCGTTTTGAGACAATCGGAAACGGGACGAAGTCAAGTATGAGGTTCTAGTTTCAACTCACAATGAGGTCCATAGAGAACTGAAAGATGAAAACGTAAGGTTAGGAGATACTACTTTTCCTGTAGAAAACCCCCATAATTAAGATCTTCTAGAACATCCAGAAGTATCTTGGTAAGTCGAAGTCGAAAAGTCGTAGTCACCAACCCCGTATCTGAACCTAATGGTACTACAACTTACCAAACGGAACCTTTGCTTGGCTCTAGTAAGACAGTAAAAACTCTGACGTACGTTCATTACGTAAAACCTCAGAAAAACAACTGATACTCTCCATGAGGTAAAGAAGAGTTCTTAAGAACGGGTGTCATCATCTATATTACCAGTAGACTTAATTTAAGTGGGTAAGGGTAGGTAAAATCAAGTGATTAAAGATTTTGTATTTACAAATGAGAACGGTATAGGATAAACTGGTGTAGGTCAAATGGAACTAAGTACCTGGATTGTAAGATCCAAGGATGCGTTTAACAAGAAGTGTCATAACCTGAAATGAAAGTGGTGATCTGTGTAGGTGTTGTCCCGTAGTAAAGGCGAAACCGAGTCGGAGAAGTAAGAAAGACCTCGATCAAGAGGTGATAAGGGTTCATCGTATAACCTGTGGATGGTTGGACCCCCTGAGTAGAAGACGACAGTATAGAAAACCGGAAAAGTATAACAAGTACCCCCAAGAGTTCCGTTCTTATGACCAAACGGTAAAGGAAGAGGTAAACTGGTGTAAAACAGTCTTGAGAGGTGGTACTGGACAGAACCCATCGGGATTTACCGTACAGAGTATCAAAGTAACTCAATGTGTTCAGACACTAGGTACACTAACAAAACCAATCAAAAGACACTAACGTCAAAAACAAGACCTCCGGTACCCTAATATAAAGAAGAAGACAGACGGGAGACTACCTATTCTCCGAACGTGTTCGAAGGACTACCCTCCCTGTCCGACAACCCCTTTGACCCAGAAGGAGCCCACCCGTCTCGGTACAAGTCATTGAGAAATTAGGTCAAAAGACGACTACCCACCCCGACACGAGGAAGGGACAATCAACAGACCGGACTCCACTGGGTCAGGGCCCTCAGACGTTAGGGACACAATCTCCGTCTCCAAGATACCATCCCTATTACCACTGGAGGAGGCTCTCCTGAATACTGTTGTGTGGTGTGGAGGGTCATGACGACGACGGGGACTGGGGTAGCGTCCAGTGCGGAGACGTCCTCTGGGAGTTTGTGAGTGTCCGTCCAGACCGAGTCAGAGAATACCCCGTGACGAGGAAAAGGAACCCAAGACCACATATGTTCCAAAACAAACACGGGAGGTTCTCAGAGACAAAGGGGGTTAGGACACCTTCAAGATATTAGTTTAGGACGACCACAAGTCTAAGGGACCCCTAAAGGTCAGGGAAAAGGTCTAGGGGTCCATCCCCTTATACTACACCTCGGATCTTGGAGGTTGTCATTCTCTTGAAGAAACAATATTAACAAGAAGTCAAACACCCAGTGGGTAGGTCGTCGAAATACCATCCCGATTACCGCTGGAGGAGGTTCTCTTAAATACGGTGTGTAACACGGAGGGTCCTGACGACGACGGTCACGGGGTAGGGACACAGTCCGGTAACGACTGAGTGTGGAGATGTCCTCTGGGAGTCTGTGAATGTCCGTCCAGTCATTGGTAACCAAGAGACATAAACGTTCAGACAAAGTAAGAAAATGAATAAAAAATAAAGTCTCTAAGGTGAACATTCACTTTTGTATGTCATAAACAGAGAGACATACAAATTCGTATTATAAGAGGTTCAAGTGGGTACAACGACTTTTACCGTTTTTAAAGTAAAAAAAATACCGAATCATAAGAATACACATACACACATGCGATGTAGAAGAAATAGGTAAGTAGACAAATGCCCATGACTCCAACGCAGGTATAGAACCGGTAACATTTATTACAACGATACTTGTGATCCCAGACATATAGAAAAACTTAATCCACAGAAGTAGAAGAAGTCTATATGATTTCTCACCTTGACGACCTAATATGTTGTCAAAATTAAAAAACTCCTTTGAGGTAGGACAAAGGGTATCATCACCATCGTTAAATGTAAGGGTGGTTGTCACACTCCCAAGGGAAAGGAGGTGTAGGAGTGGTTGTAGAAAACGGTAGAAAAATTGTTATCGGTAAGACTGACTACACTCCACTATAGAGTGACACGAAAAGTAAACGTAAAGGAACTACTAGTCACTATGACTCGTAGAAAGGAACACAGATAACCGATAGACAAACAGAGAAAACTTTTCTACAGATAAATCCGGAAGACAGACAAAAATTAACTCAACGAAAAAAAAAAAAAGTATAACTCAAAATTCACGAACAATATATAAAACCTACAATTAGGGAATGGTCTGTATAGTAAACGTTTATAGAAGAGGATAAATCATCCACCAGAACAATTACAAAAATAAACGGTACGTTTTCGAAAATTCAAACTTATCGAGGGTAAACAAAAACCAAAACGTAGGGAACGGACTCCTCTGTCTAGACCGAGGTTTATGTTTTTATTTATCGTTTTTATGTTTATCGTTTTATATGTTTAGGTTTATCGTTTTTATGTAACGATTCTGAATACAGTTTCTCGGATACAAAAGAAGATCAAAAGGGTCGTGGTGAATAACTTTTATGACGGAAAAGAGGTAACATATAAGAACGGAAGAAGTAGTAGTCAATTACCTGGTATTCACACACCCAAAAAGTCGAAAGATAAGACAAGGTAACGAGATACACAGACAACAACACGGTCATGGTATGAGAAAACTAATGACATCGAAACATCATATAAGGGTTATGAAAATGTTAACTGTAATTGTACATATCTCCTGAACTCACAGGGATGGATGGGGAGGTCGGAGAAGAGTGTGTACGAGTCAGAAGTAGAAACTCTACGTCAGTACTACTGGAAAATTAAAGAGAGTGAACGATTCGAGGGTGACGACTCACAAACGTATACGATGAGGGAGAAGGACCTTAAAAGAAAGGAGAAGACACGGGGAAACAAATTCACTGAGAATTATAAAGAAGACTAGAGTCGAGTTAGTAATAAGGGATCCCTTATAAGAGGATTCATACATCAGAATATCATAATGGTAATGGGAAAGAAATTGTCGTGAACAGTGTCAATAATTTTTAAGATATAAATACACTAAGAAATAATCGACAGAAGGGAGAATCTACTAAAAGAAGAAATGTGAATGGCAAAAAGGAATGGGTACAGTATTACGGTCCGTGTACAATTCTATAATTTTTTTAGAAAATTTACTTACTTTTCCATTACCTCCTCCCTATTAGTTTACGATGACCAAAAACAAAACAGGAAGAATCTTACAGTCTCTACCTCTCGTCAGATCTCTAGTAATTTGTGTCATGGGAGTAAAAATTTTTTCCTTTAACTCCGTATCTCTTCAATTCACTGAGAGGATTTGAGTTACACCTAATTCAAGACTTGAACTTTTAGGAGGTAACGGTCCCATCTAAGTTTCATATAGACACATAAATTCGGATACACAACCTACCCCACTTTCGGTACGATATCTCCTCCTGACAAGTTCTACACAGACCAACAGAGGTAATGAAGAGGTCGTAAGTCATGTTACAGACCACAAATCATCTGACTAACAATTTACACTTTATACGTTTCCCCCTCCCAGTTCCCTCCTTAGACAATTATTTAATTGAAAGAGAGTGATTGACTCCTGTTTGTACCTTTGTCCCATCTTCGTTTATAATTAAAAACAAACATGTATGAAAATATCGCAAATGAATTAAAATGGTGGACGAACATTTTTGTACACGTATACAACGGTATTTTTGATAAAGTGTTTGTTTTCTAGTCTCATGGATCGTGGACCATCCATAGGTATTAAAACACAGTTTATACTTAGACATAGTGACGGTAATATTTATATAACAAAATTAAAGTTTTCTTTTATCACTTGTTTACATACTTCTACAGATGTTTTGTTTCTCGTTGGTGGGTTTCTGTCTCGTTCAAAGAGAAAAAGAACTGAAGTATGGATTCCCATAAAGGACGATCAGACCCTTTTGACTTCAAATCCTTTACTGGAGGTAGTGATGGGTGAGGTAGAAATCCCTTCTAAAAGTATCTCTCACCTCTATTCGACAACATTATTTTATGACAATAGTCATCCAATAAACATTAACATATATTAGTATAGAATATTAAAAATTCGTACGACGAAAAAGAAAACTTTTTTACAGGTAGAGGGGTTCATCTTCTGAAACTATAACGTAATCCCTCATTCACTCTTTCTTCTTTATTTATCGTTATTTTACGAAGTCAAAAAAAGGTTCTTCTTTAGTTACCAATACTAAATGGACACAGAAAAGTAAATGGACACAGAAAAGTTCGATTACTCCGATAGAGACCTTAACCCCGAATTAAATTATACATTATTAAGTCACAATAGTCATAAACGAGTTTACCCCTAATAATTAGTTTAAGTCAATAATCCCCATGTAACACCCTTCCTTTTATCGTCGTCAGTTTTCGTTTTCAAACTTCCAACTTTCCTTTTATCCCGTAAATACGACCCACCCTACTACACCCACTTAGTAGGTGAAAAGGATTGGAAAGGGGGTGGGGTTTTTTAGTCCCGTATAAACCTGTTTAAAATTAGTAATTCGTCCGTCAGTCACATCGTAGTGACAATGTAATAGTAGGGTATTCAATTTCTAGTCACTATACTTAGAGTCCTCGGTCCTTAAAGTGATTACACATCCAGGGACTCAGTACCAGAGATTTTCCTTCTGAAACGAGGTATTTGAGACATTTTATTTCTGGTAAACCTCATCCATTTTCAAACATAACTTTACATTATTAAAGGAAGTATCGACCATACACGATTAAGGATAGTCTTAGATTTTTTTCTTCTTGTATGCCCAACTGTTCCATAAAAGGACGAGAAGAAATTCACCCACACAAAATAATTATCATTACTCTGACTTCAGAGACTAGATAAAATGATGTCGTCGAAGGGTAGGGGTCATGAGAGAGTTTGTCATAAATACAAACATTCATACAAATACACAATATACAAACGAATACAAACACACAATAAATATAAGAGACTAAGGAGAATCAAGTCTACCTTTTCGTAGTGAATTTTCTGACGTCTTCAAGAAGTTCTTTCTTTTCCCATCTAAATTTCACTTCTTTTAGTTAAGTTTTCTTTTATATTCCATTTTTCAGGGAAAAATAAAGAGAAAGATCCTCTCCTAATCGTCACGGTGGGACCATCAATGTCTCGACAATCAGAGGTAGGACAAGAAGATCACTTTCCCCATGGTCTGCGATTTGGGTTTCGGGACCAATAGTGGAGGGAGGAGGAACGGTCATAACTCACGGAGTGTGTGTGTGTACGATCACTCTTTCACTGTTACAGGAAAAACTTTTTAACTGTTCCCTTCTAACACTTGTTTTTCCATCTCCGTTTCAGAATTTTTCAGGTCCTTTCCTTGAAGGAGTAGCAGGAACCGTATATAAGGACAACAATGATGACTCGTAATGTAATAATTAATGTAAGAAAACCTTTTCCGTTACCGTGGGGTGAGGTCATGAGAACGGACCTTTTAGGGTACCTACCTCCTCGGACCTTTCGACGTCAGGTACCCCAGCGACTCCCAGCCTGTGCTGACTCGTTGAAGTGAAAGTGAAAAGTGAAAGTACGTAACCTCTTCCTTTACCGTTGGGTGAGGTCACAAGAACGGACCTCTTAGGGTCCCTACCCTCTCGGACCACCCGACGACAGATACCCCAGTGTGTCTCAGCCTGTGCTGACTTCATTGAATCGTCGTCGTCGTACGAAAGAGTCAGGATGTCCGAGGTCACCAAAAACAGATGTGGAGGTATAAGATTAAACGGAGAGAACTCTCTCCATCACACACCTCTCCCCTCTACTTGAAAAGTCGACTTACCAGGTACATAGAGTCAGAATCGAGACCTTCCCTGGGAGGTTCAAGTGGGATCGATTAATGGCTACCCTTAACCCTTCCAATGTTAAGTACACATCCTCTCTGACCTAAGACCTAAGAGTAAAGTCGAGAAGGTAAATAAGTCACACGTTGATGCCCGTTCAGTGAAGGTAAAACGTAGGTATCCCTGGTGTAAAGAAAATCGAATATTATCCTCTAATGCACCAGAGACTTCCGTGAAGTCTCTCCCTCCCTCTCTTTGTATCTGTATCTAGACATAAAATACTCCCGTGTCCTACCATTTTATTAAACGGGGACCAGTGATGTATACAACTGTACCTTAAACAATAAAATAGAACTTCAAGAAAAGTTACTATTTTGGAATTTCGTTGTACTGAAATTCAGATTGACATACAACCTAGATCTAGATGGTTCTCTAAATATGTCATATATTCCAAATGTTTAACGTCGGGATTTGTACCTTCTGTCTCAGATCAGGATCACCGACCACTCTGGGAATTTCCGTGTGGGACTGGAATCGTCCAATCTACGAAGACTGTTTTTAATAATCGTACCACGGACGTCGGGGAATTTTTAAATTAGGTCCACTCTTACGACTACAAAAAACGTACATTTACACTAAAGGAAAAAGAATCTTGATAAGTCACTGACAAATACTGAAAATCTTGTTTATAGGTTAGGAAAAAGTAACGTTCATTTATGATAATACCGTCAGGGGAAGGATGAACAGGTCGAGGTAGAATGAGTCTAAATGAGAGTCGAGGTGGGGTATTTGTGTATGGGATATACATGTGGTACCATAAAGTACGGAGGAACGAAAATTGGTACTATAGGTATCCAGACTTTACGTAGACGGGAGGAGATAGAAGGAAACTAATAGTCTCAAGATCAGAAGAGAACTTTAAACCAGTTTATAATAGGGAAGACACTACGTAAGGCACTTAGGGTTTGAACATAATGGTCAAAGAGAAGACACAAAGGTTTTGTAGGACACGTTTAGAATATTCTAGATAATGTTCTTTAGGAAAAGGAATGTCAGTCTCTTAGAGTCCCATTCTTCCCAGGTATAATGGATCATGTTGGGTGATGTGTTCGAAGAGACGTCGATAAGGATTCTCCGGTTTAGAGACACAGACGTGTGGAGATATTTCTATTTAAGTGATGTAAGTCCCCTTTTAGATGGTGAAAATCATTCCAGACTTTCTAAAAAAAGGGGAATTTAAAACGTTTATAAACGGAGAAATGGTATTAAAAAGTTAATAACGGTACCTCTGTATGGTTCTATTGTGTCTTGAAATAAATGGAAAACAACGGTCCGGGTATCCTGACTCGAATTTAATCAACGAATTTTGTGTACTTAAAAAAGGGATGGTGTAGTATGAAGAAAGGTACACCAGAGGAATTGATACTCTAAACTCCTTTTGACCTGTTAGATGAATCGGTTCACAGGAGAGGATGAACCGTGTAAATGGTAGAAGGTAGAGGTAGACCGGACCGTAAGAGGGGAATTCAGTGGAGAGACAAATTTGGACATGTATCAGTCTCAGGTCGTAGAGGTCTCCCAGTAGAGAGAGTGGAACAGTAGGGTGTGTGACCTATATAGACTAACCGTAGGACCTTCCAATCTTTCCTCTTTATCCTAGGACACCTGTCTCTTCTCGACACCCTCTCGGACTCTGACAGGGTAATCCTTTCACCCATTCCTACCAGTGACCCCTATTTATTCGAGTAAATATCCTTCCCCTCTCCACTAGTCTTATTTCGACGTCCCTTCCAAACGAAGTATAACTGTAAAAAAGGGGGTTTTCGTAGGTTTAGTTCTTTGGATCAGTAGCGATACAACAAACTCTACAATAGTTACTTGTAAAGACTTATACCGAAAAGGGAATTGGGAAACACAGAAAACAGTTAATTGTCCCGTATAAGGGAAAGCGACGGACTAAATCCATTCACTGTAAGTGAATAACGACCTTGTTTTAATGAGTCGTGACTGCAAAAGTCAGATTCTTTCTTCGTCATTAGGAGAGACTTAAGGTGTACATTACTTTTTAACTATGTAATTTGAGTTCCTTCTATAAAATGTAGTATCATAATGAATGAAACCCCTTCTACCCATTGTAAAGAGTTCACGGAGGATATCTGGTCCGCGGGGAATTATAGATTCTTTATCTACGTAATAGGGAAACATCCTTCTGAGAGTCTGATTGTAGGGATAAAATCACTGGATCCTAAACATGAGCAGAGACTTATGTGTTTCACACACTCAAAATGTAAAACGGTGTCAGTCGAGTGGGCTTAATTCTGCGTCATTAAACTTGTACTTGTGAAAGGTCATATGTATGATTAACTTAGTTCCCACTCAGTGATCTTACAAACGAAACGACATTTTCCTTATCACGTGTTTAATCGTGTCACGGACTGTATATCACACGAGTGAGAGTTAGTGTAAGACATTCAACTTACACAGTTACTCCCTCCCGGTACACAAAACAACAAACAATCCAAATCAAATACCCGAGATCACTATCTCCGATGAAACTAAAATGAGACTGAACCGTTAATATCACATAAAATATAAGGTGTTTACTCAAACGACGTGATTTATTGTTTATTAATATATTTGGACCATATTAATGTAGAGGATTTTATTAGGAACCAGATAAAAAAATTTTCAGATGAATCATGACGATGACGACGATTCAGCGAAGTCAGCACAGGCTGAAACACGCTGGGGTATCTGCCGTCGGATGGTCCAAGGGTGTAGGAACCCTAAGAGGTCCGTTCTTGTAACCTCACCCAACGGTAAAGGAAGAGGTTACGTACTTTCACTTTTCTCTTTCACTTCAGCGAACCAGCACAGGCTGAGACACGTTGGGATACCTGACGTCGGGTGGTCCGAGGTGGCAGGTACCCTAAAAGGTCCGTTCTCATGACCTCACCCCACGGTAATGTCCGTACGTAAAATGGAGGTAGGTCTAAATACTTATTAACTTGTACTTAACACTTATTAATACGGTTTTCCAAAGATTGATCAAGTTCACCATTCAGTGAACTTGCAATACCTCAAGATACATCTCGCGGTCCTTACACTTATAGGACTTGACTTGTACAGATTAATACTAATACATGATTCAATCCAAGTTAAAATGTGTCCTAATAATATTTCTTCGTCAACAGTTACCAAACTTTATTTTTAGTACCTTCTTGTAATTACAGATAATTCAACCACAAAAGGGGAACTTTAAGTCGGGAGAAAATAAGATCGTCACATTGTAGAAACAGGTCAAGGTCCAACTACCCTTGGGTCAGATTTTACTAGGGAAATCGTTGAGTATAAAAAATCTTTCAACGTACTTTAGTTTAACTACAATTATAAATACGTACACAAAGTCTATGGTCCTGTAGAGAAAAAATTAGGAGTCAACTTAAAAAGGGTTTACCTAAGAAGAAAACAAGGAACTAGGAAAGTCGGATAGATATCAGATACTAGTCTAAAACTATTTTGTCCAAGTCTCTATGTATACCTTTTCATTAACACATATTAAACATTTCAGTCCCTAATATATTTGACATTGTTTATTGTCTGATAAAAGTAGGATAGAACTACGATCTTGAATCCAGAGTCCTTCGATAATAGATGCTACTACACCGGTATTTACCCTTTGTCGGGTTCATTCAGTTAAATGACGTGACCAGTAGAGACGACCACAAATTGGGTAAAGGACTACAAAACAATTGATACCAGTCTCCTGGTAGAGAAATCTAGGAACCCACTTTTCAGTTCAACATTGTATGACGAAGGTGATCCTTCCCCCTTGTTACTTATTATGTCTACTGGATTGTCACCGTCCACAAAGTTTTGAGTGACCTCGAAACAAAGAATGGAAACTTAGATAGTGGTACTTTGAGTAAAGTTATGTTGTGAATAAATTATCGGAGGATATCTCCTACCGTTCGTGGTCGACCGTCTTGGTTGCAAGAGTTTCGGATTTATTGACTTTAGATAGTTTCACAAGGACCAAGGGTAGGAGTGATGGTCGGTGTACGTCCGTGGATAACAAAGAGTCGACCTAATGACGTTACCGTCTTACTTTAGGTTTGACGAATTCTTCTGTATTTTAAGTAATAACTATGTCGGGACCGTTTGAGAGTCGGAGTTGACATGAACGGTGAGTGGGGAATAAGGACACAAGGTAGGTATGACATAATAGACCCATCAGGAACTTGAGTAGTTCGATAGGTCGTACAGATTTGAAAGTACAAACGAGGTTGAAGAAGTTAAATAGGTTGTTTATAAATGACTCGTCCATGACATACGGTCCGTGACACGATTCACAACCCATATTATGTCACTTGTTTTGTCAATATTAAGGATAAGGAAAGACTAACCTGTCTATTTATTTACTACCTAGTAATTTGTATCCTTAAACTAACGAAACCTATAAGACTTTCTCTGACCCGTATACGATACACACAACCCTCCTCCGACTATCATTAAAATCCCATCTATAGACCCTTTTCCGAAAGGTTCCAATCTTAAATTCTTACTTTCTTAACAAGACGGGTATTGTGTGAAACGGTACGAAAAACGAACCGACTCATGAAATAATAAATTTGGACTTAAGTTTAAAACGAAAGGGGTCCTTCGTTTTCGAGTCTCTCGAAAACCCATGAATAAAACCCAATACATGGGGAAAATTAGTCTTGTAAGAAAAGTGCCAACATAACCAGAATAAAGAAGGGACAGAGAAGGAGATGTACCTTTGAAGGACTCCACCCCGGACCCGAAAGATTAGGTTTCATAGTACACCGGAGATATGGTTTTCTATCAAACAATTTAACCAATTACTTCTTTCTGGACGAAAGTTTTTTAAACGTTTTACTAAATACCAGTTTTATTCGTCTGTAAAGGTAAAAATCCCCTAGGCCTTTCGGACACGGTTCGACTTCGTTCGTTCCTGTCCTTTGTAAAACAGTCAACCTCTGACCCCTAACTCTCTCTCTCTTCACCCCTACTAAACGACACCCTCTCTCCTCCCGTCACACATGTGTCTTCTGCACACAAACCCTTCGAAGTCACCTGGTACTCAGTGCACTAGTCCTTTCACCACAGTACTCGTCCTTTACAATTGAACCGTCCTCTACCCCCTCTCGGGACCTTATGTTTCAACCTCAACATTCTTTTGTTTTACACCAGTGTGAAAGACAACCTTTCTGAAGTATAATTTTCACTTGTAAAACTTTCAAAAAAACTAACCACTTTCTTTGTTTGAACCTTATTACGGTGGTGTCTAACTCCCCCTTAACGGGAAAGTGTCCACGGTAAGAATACTCGGTTCTTAAACCACAAATTTTCAAGGATAACTCCCTTATGGTACATTATATCAAACTTTATTTCCATATTATTGGAATACTTCTTCTCGTGAAATATTGACTATGGTAACACTTACCCCACTTTAATAATTTCCTTACTGAAACTATTTCGAAAATATGTGTCCGTTTTACATAAGTAATGCAAAGATGTATCACTAGATGAAAATCGTACATTAAACATCAGGAGTTCTGAAAGTTGTTTTTTTATCTTCTGGTAGGAATGGTTTTTTTTTTTTTTTTTTTGTCCGCTTCTGTGTCTCCAATCCAATAAACGGGTTCGAGTACATCGGTTATTCCTAAGTTTGGGACCGTTGACCTGAGGGTTAGGTGAGAGAGGTGACGTTGTGATTCTATTAAAGGATCACTATAAAATAGAACTAGAAAGTACTAGAAAGAGAACTAGAAAGAAAATCATAAAGGGATCATATTTAAAAATTAGAAAAAAGACTAAAGGTATAAGAACAAGTGGCACCGAACATATTTATCTCGACTTAACCGAAATTTTTTTTTAGATTACATTACTGGACAGAATTGAGGATGGAACGGGAACTGCATTTCAAATTAGAAGACTTTATAGTACCACGACTGTCGTAAAAGGAGTCCTGTCGTTAAAGGAACAGAAGACACGAACGTATAAGGAATGACGAGACAGATCAAAGTCAAATAAACGACCCCCAATAATCTTATATCATACGTCCTGAATTATGGTCCCGTTTCATATCGTTAAACAATTTTTGTTTGTGTTTGTTGGAAATAGGTCCTGGATCATCAAAACATAACCCTCTCGGGATAAATATCTTTTAAGAAAACGGACGGACGGTTTATCCGAAGGGTCCACCGAGTCACCCATTTCTTAGGAGGACGACGTCCTCTGTGACCAAATTAGGGACCTAACCCTTCTAGGGGACTTCCTCCCGTACCGTTGGGTGGAGTCATAAGAACAGATCTATTAAAGTACCTGTCTCCTCAGACCGAACAACATCAGGTACCCAAGTGTTTCTCAGTCTTTGTTGACTCACTGATTGTAAAAGAGACGACTTATTCCCTCAGGTCCTGATACCCGTTCTCCTGTTATATGAATTCTCAGTGTGAAATCCTTCTCATTGAGTTGGATCTGGGAAGACGTCTTTCGAAACCTCCCTTCCAACCTAAGTTTTATAAATAAATCAAGTCAAGTCAGGAAGTCAGTACAGGCTGAGAAACGCTGGGGTACTTAACGTCGTGCGGTCCGCAGGGACAGGTAGTGGTTGAGGGTCTCAAGTGAGTCTGAGTGCAGGTAGTTCAGGCACTACGGTAGGTCGGTAGAATAGGAGACAGTAGGGGAAAAGGAGGGCGGCGTTAGGGAGGGTCGTAGTCTCAGAAAAGGTTACTTAGTTGAGAAGTGTACTCCACCGGTTTCATGACCTCAAAGTCGAAATCGTAGTAAGGAAGGTTTCTTGTCGGTCCCGACTAGAGGGAGTCTTACTTGACCAACTTAGAGGAACGTCAGGTTCCCTGAGAGTTCTCAGAAGAGGTTGTGGTGTCAAGTTCTCGTAGTTAAGAAACCGCCAGTCGAAAGAAGTGTCAGGTTGAGAGTGTAGGTATGTACTAGTGACCTTTTTGGTGTCGGAACTGATCTACCTGGAAACAACCGTTTCATTACAGAGACGAAAACTTATACGATAGATCCAACCAGTATTGAAAAGAAGGTTCCTCATTCGCAGAAAATTAAAGTACCGACGTCAGTGGTAGACGTCACTAAA